>DWHP01005719.1:0-11770 GCA_018247895.1 Parnassius honrathi | reverse complement strand
TTGTGGCGTACCTTGGGGGAGGCCTATGTTCAGCAGTGGACTTGTGAAGGGCTGTAATGATGATGATGATGATGATTGAAATTAACTAGCCCGCGATTGTTATCAATGCTAGTACAAACTTTATCTTGGCCTTAAAAGTTTACTACCTTAAATTTTCAAGTGATAAAAGTGGATAAAAGTAGCTAAGCGAGTTTTTTTTAAACAAGTAAGAGTGAAAAACGAGTGTGAAGTCCAAATGATGGTAAGTGGATCTTATATGACACCTTAATTATTTCACCATGCGCTATCACGCCTGATTATTAAGGTTTTCGATACAAAATGCGACAACACTATGCTGCTATTGTACGCTGGTATCCTGTGAGAGCGTGGTCCTCCTGGCCTATACGTATATTATATACCTGCATTATAGTTTGATCACGTTCTTTTATAATGAAACTATTTTGAAGGTATGAAATCTACTTCGTGTTTTCTGTCGTGTGGGGCTTCGGTTCCGCACTCTTCCAAGACCAACTTATAGACTGGCGCAACGAATTCAGCAAGTGGTTCTGCAATGAATTCAAGCAGATCAAGTTTCCCTCCACTGGCAATGTTTTCAGTTTCTTTATCGACCCAGAAACAAAGAAGTTTTTACCGTGGTCGGAGAAGGTGGAGGCGTTTGAGCTCGATCCAGATTTACCATTACAGGTTTGTTCTTTCAGTAATTTGTCATTTAGCATTTATAGAATTTAATTTATAACTGAGCAGTAAGCTGAAGTGGCAATAGGCCGGACATATGGTTTGACGAACCTAGATTAGGAGAGGGATCCTAGAGCGGCAGCCTCGTGCCAGCAAGCGGAATGTAGGGCAGCCCTCCAGTAGATGATTGATGACGTCGTAGGACATGCAGAAAGTGAATGGATGTAGGTGGTTTATGACATTATTTTGTAGCAATTTTTGAAGAGGCCTTGCTAAGCAGTGAATTTTTCAGGAACTCTATCATTACATGATACATTACATCATTACATTATACATCACATCATCATGATGATGAGAGCAGTCTGAGCAACTCTTCATCATCATATTTTAAGTGTTTATTTACCATGCATACGACGGTGGAGGAAAATACCGAGATTCCTGCAAGCGTGTGAAAATAATACAAAAATAAGCCAATTTGCACAGGGATAACGCAGTGGATTTCTTTTCTGTGTCAGTGCTGAACTTAACTCAGTATGTAGAACTTAATCTAAACCACAACATAGTAGCACAGCATAGCTCAATATTCTTTATACTGTGTTAATCACAGAAATCGTAATAATAAGACAGTATTAATACTGTTTCTGTGGTGCTAATAATATACTTTTTTGCTTTTGTAATGAACTCGTACAATTGTACTTTTGCTAATGTCAATTAATAAGAAATTTTCTTTTTGATAATAATTTATTCAATTTTTTTTATAGGAGAGGGGGGCAAACGAGCATGCGACTCACCTGATGGTGACTAGCGCCGTCAATAAACAACTACAACACCAGGGGAACCGCAGATGCGTTGCCGGTCTTTTAAAAAGGATTAGGCTCTTTTCTTGAAGGTCCCTAAGCCGTATCGGTCCAAAAAACCTCTGGTGGTAGTCGATTCCATAAGGAAGTTGTGCGAGGAAGAAAACTTCTTTTAAATCGCACAGTGGTCGAGCGCCAGTCATCCAAATGGTATGAATGGTATCGCGAGTTTTGTCACGATGTTCTATGGTGAAATTGTGCGGCTGGAATTAGTCCGAACAACCGTGGTAAATGTGATAAAATACGCAAAGTGACGCAACATCTCTTCGCAGTGCCAGTGAGTGAAATCGATCGGAAAGAGCTCGGTCGCCGACGATTTGAACTGCGATGAAATGGATAATGAGCTGGCACTGGCAAATTTATTAATAATATGTTGATGCATTACATTGCGGAGTGATTTCAACGACAACTTAAGCCAGGAGACGGTCAATGACGATAGTATTTAAGTTCTTTAGGCATCCAAACGTACAAAATAACTTAAGATTTTTATCCATATCGTAGCACACGTTTCGTCGTTTTTACTAAAAGTCTACATGCGCAGATACACAAAATCGCAACACTTACGTATCAAAATCCACTTGAAACTATTGTTTACACGCGATAACAACAGCAAAACTCCCGATCTACTTTCTATATGTATTGATCCAGTTCCACTCAACAAATTAAAACGAAAAATTAAATGGTTAATTAATGAAATTAAAAGTAAATGTTGATTACATTCAGTCGTGCCTGGTATCGACTTCGGAAACGACGCGTATCCGCTTCTTCATGGACTTGCTGGTGGGTAAGCAGAAGCCGCTGATGCTGGTGGGCGCAGCGGGCAGTGGCAAGACCGTCAGCGTCGCCGCCAAGCTCAACGCGCTGCCCGACTCCTACGCCATCACCAACGTACCGCTCAACTTCTATACCACCTCCGGTAAAGCACCGCAACAATTTCACACTAATAATAAATAATTAAATAAGTTAAATGATCCTTCTACAAAATACCAGGTTCCTTTTTTTAAATTGCCATAAGCTACTAAAACTACGTAAACACCTACAAAAGATTTGTTACGCGCCATAGTTGATGGTACTAGCGCCATCTGGTATCAAGTATCAGAAATGGAAGTGTCAAGATATTGCTAGAACTCGCCCAACAGCGCCATCTAGTGACGAATAAAAGAATTAAGCTTTTCTAGAAAAGGCCACACTCGAACTTTCTGCACTTAGTCGATCGGGACCACTATCAGCTGGAACATTCTGGATGTTTCGGCGGGAAAAGACTATTTAAAGCGTGTTATTTAAAGTGTTAATTTTGGTAATTCCATCGGCAGTTTTTATTGTCACGAACCCTAAGCTCGTAACAATATCAATTTATTGAAACAATACTGAAAAATCAACGAAACAGTATATACTTACATTCAAGAAAGTGTGTGTGTATACTATTATGGAGGCCACATACGATCAGTTCAACTGATCATTCTAATTTCTAACTGATCAGTTTATACTAAAACTGTTGATATTTTTTAAAATATTGGATTTTGGATATATCGATAATTATAAATAAATCAAATATCGGAGTTTTATGTATAAGTTTATTTATGGTTCAGTAATTAAAGTGTCAATTACGGTAATTGAATCGGCAGTTTCTATTTTCACGAACCCTAAGCTCGTAACAGTATCTTAACCGAAAAAGTTTTGTAAACAGAAGCGGTCTGAAACAGCGTACATAGTTAAGTAGTTATTGAAATAAATAATTTTCAAACCCTCACGTGACCACTGAAACGATAATAAAATAGTTCTGGTGTTGTTAATAGCATGTTATGATCCCCCGCCATCCGAAGTACATGGATTTACTGCCCATAAGGAGCAATCTGCGTCTGCGGCTTCTGTCTTACTAATATTTTTATAGCTTTGCTTATTTTTACAACTTCTCATAGTTTCGTCGTCAAACGTTACACGCTTGTCATGTCGTTTACAATGATATGTGGTTAGTGTATGTTCATTATACAATTAGTGTAGTTACGAGTATATGTACTTCTTATTATACAGAAATGATTCAGAAAGTTTTAGAGAAGCCTCTGGAGAAGAAATCGGGCCGAAATTTCGGCCCACCAGGTGGCAAGTTCATGATCTACTTCGTAGACGACATGAACATGCCCGAAGTAGACACGTACGGTACAGTGCAGCCGCACACACTCATCAGGCAGTTCATGGACTACCGACATTGGTGAGTCAAATATATGTCTTATGCTTTATCTTATCATATTTGACTTTTGATTATTTTCATAATTATATGCTTTAAAACATCAAGCTGTTGTTCATATTATTGTCTTGTTAATCTCTATAGTAATATTATCATCGACAGGTACGACAGACAGAAATTATCGTTGAAAGAAATATCAAACTGCATGTTTGTCTCCTGCATGAATCCCACCGCCGGATCGTTCACTATCGATTCCCGTCTGCAGAGACATTTTTGTACCTTCGCCGTCAGGTGAGCTATTAGTTTTATTACTGGAAAAATTATAATGACGACCTTACTCTATTGCGGCGTAACCAATATAAAATAAACACACAAACACAAAATTATAATTTTAGTTTAATTGGAGTTTGCGATTACCTCGTTGGTAACAATATCGATTTAAGATAATGATGATAAATTAAGAAATTAATGTATTGATTATATTACACACAAGGCCGTAGCCAGAAAATAATTTCGGGGAGAGAGGGGGAGGGGTTATTTGGTGGAACAGTAGAAAACCATAAAATCGTTTTAATAAAAGAAATAAAATGTGTTACTTACCAAAACATATTTATTAGAAAACCATTACAAATACATTAACACCCTATTACAAAATTAAATTTAGTCTTCTAGCTTTCTTTGCAGCGAATAGATTAATTACCTCCTGGGTGTCGATGTCAATTTTGCTGTGGATTGACATTAACGCCTAACCGTTTAGTCTTTCCTGTCCTGTGGAGTTCCTCAAATAAGTTTTTGAGGCGATTCAGAGAAGAAAAGTCCTCTCAGGGGTACATGTACAAACAGGCAACATCGTCAAAACTTTTTTATAGGAGAGGGGGCAAACGGGGATACGGCTCACCTGATGGTAAGTGATTACCGCCGCCCATGAACAGCTGCAACACCAGGGAGATTGCAGATGCGTTGCCAGCATTTTAGAAAGGAATAGACTCTTGTCTTGTAGGTCCATAAGTCGTATCGGTCCGGAAAAATCTCTGGTGGTAGTTGATTCCACAAGGAAGTTGTGCGAGGAAGAAAACTTCTTTCAAATCGCTTAGTAGTGGAGCGCCAGTCATCCAGATGGTATGGATGGTATCTTGAGTTTTGTCGTGATCTGCGATGGTGAAACTGAGCGACTGGAATTAGTCCCAACAATTCCTCAAAGCACTCCACGTGGTAGATGCGATAAAATAAGCAAAGAGATGCAACATCTCTTCGCAGTGCTAGTGAGTCAAGCAGATCGGAAAGAACTTGGTCGCTGACGATTCGATCAGGTCTGTGCTGGATGCGATCAAATGGAAGGAGCTGGCACTGGGGAGCCCCGGCCCAGAGATGGGAATAGTATTACATGTGCGGCCGAACCTGCGCCTTGTAAAGTTGCAGGCGGCGAGCCGGCGTGAAAAACTGTCCTGCTCTGCTAAGCATGCCATCTTTAAAAGTTTGCGAATGTTTGGTAATAAGGCCTGGTTGCGTTCTCCGAGAGCTAATAAATAGCGCATGTTGGACGCTTTACCATTTTATCCGCCAGATGTCTAATTCAGCTCTTACAAAGTCCCATTCCAAATATTTTTATAAAGCTCAAAGTAGTTTTCTTGAAAATTTTGATTAATTTGTTCTTTGCGACACACAGACGGAATTAAAATGTTGAGAGATGATAATTTGGCTTTATGATTTAGGAATCTCGACCGAAGCAGATCAATGAAATCATCCAAAAGTGGAATCATTATAGTAATTCTAAAATAAGCTTCAGGATCTTTTGTGTTGTAGTTTGCCCTATGCCCTTGTCATGACGTTATTCGCGGAATGTTCGTTTCCTTATTTACAGTACTGAGCAAATTCTGTGCATTCTTGAAAAGTTCAGCAAATTTTGAATCAATAATTTGGCGAACATCTTCAATAATTTTTATAATTAAATTGACATGTTGTAAAGCTGCTGCCAAATCGCATAGGGGAAATTGAAGTATTTTGCATAGTGTAAGTGTGTACGGGAACAACATTCCTAAGCAACATAAGCTTATAACAATATCATTTGAAGTGACTGATCTCAGAAAAGAAACAAAGAAGAAGAAGACGATGTTTCAGAATCCATGTCAGTGCTTCAGTCCTCTAGTGTATCAATAACAGCTTTATAAATTTCTTTAAATCTTAACAGCCCATCATGATTTTCTACCCAGCTTTTTTCAATGTGTTTCAAGGAAGTTTTTTTCGATATTATCTTTTAAACACTTGGTTCGTATTGCCTAGAACTTGATAAAATTTTCAACAGACTTTATAATTCCCATAGTATTTCGAATAGGCTGAATCTGGCAAGAATGGCCCAGAGCTAAATTCAATTAATGTAAGCTGCAACGAACGTATAAGGCTTCCGGATGTGACTCACGAATTACTGACTCCACACCTTTGAAACTTCCTTTCATCGAAGAAGCTCCGTCATATCCTTGTCCGACTTAATATCCCAATTTACTTCCAAATATTTTAATTGAGATAAAATTGAATTAGTTTATTAATTCCTTTTGTATTCTCAACTGTTACACAATTTAAAAATTTTCACGCAAGATAAACCCATTATCTTTTTTCTCAGCATATCTTAGACAAATGCATATCTGTTCTTGTTATGAAATATCAGTAGTTTCGTCAACAAGGATTGAAAAAAAATTCGCAGAATTTAATCCTTGCACAATTTTATCTGGATTATTTCAACACAAATTGTAATAAGTTCATTTTGTACTCGTATGGTCGGGCTTAGGTAGATAGCGTTCAACGTCGTATTTTCTGTGTGCTTTATTAGATTTACATCTGATTCTCATCCGTAAGATAGCACGAAAGTGTCCACCATTCGTTTCTGGCTCAGCGTCATTGGTTTTTATTAGACCTGGACGTCTTAGAGCCAATTCCTGACGTCCACATAATTTAATTGTTTCAATAATCGGAATGAGCCGTTTCCGATATTCAGGTATTTGCGCGAGGTATCCGCTATCAATCTGACTTATTATATTTGGTTGAGATTTATTATACACCTTCATAAAATTATCAGCCAAAATACAGAAGATTTGTGATACTGATGGTGGC
The DNA here is from genome assembly GCA_018247895.1 of Parnassius honrathi. Lineage (NCBI taxonomy): Eukaryota > Metazoa > Arthropoda > Insecta > Lepidoptera > Papilionidae > Parnassius > Parnassius honrathi. The sequence continues at coordinate 4,948 of DWHP01005719.1, read as the reverse complement.
TTTCACCGTGATGTTTGAAATGATGTACAGCATCTTTCCATTTAGTGAGCGGCTGAGTAACTAAGGATTTCAAATGCTGATGAGAGCCTTTACCTGCGCAATCTCTGGAAAATAATAGGTACACTAAATTTGCATAAAGCACCTTGTTGCTCTGTACTCGTGTAAATCAACCACGAGAACCGTTCTAACCATTGCATTAAAATTTTAGCTTTCTTTTATCGTCACTTACTGGAAACTTGAATGTCTTTTTTGGCATACAAGAAGATTTCGACAATCTGTACTTTAAATCATCATCAATTTTGTTGTTTGATCTCGTATAATAGCCCACATCTAAAACATGCTGAGAAACATCATCCACAGTTCAAGGAACGGCAGCAGAAGTACCAGAATTACTTGTAGCAGTATCACTCGCGAAAACACTCGAACACTGATTTTCAGTAGAATCTTCACTACCAGTACCAGGTTTAGATTTTTTAAATAAATATTTGATTTGCTGTAGTCTACTCCTAGGCATCAAATCCTTTTAATTTTAATTACAAAAATTATAACACCACTTACTGATATCGCCTTAGTCGCATTGGATCACTTTCCAAAACAGAGCTGCCACTCCGGTTTTTTTGGCGCACAAAGAAAATAAGGGCAACCCTCCGGTAACGGGGGAGGGAGGTGGAGAATGCTCATAGCATACCGCGCAGCCAGTTGCGTGGTTATGTGGAGACTTTTACCCACTAGACTTCACCTTTTGGGATTGGCTTGCCGATCTGACAAGAGATCTGTAAACCGTAAACAGACGCGAGCCTCCTTGGCAGAAAGGAGGGCGCAATGAAATGAGGGCGCAACTCTCCGGTGCTCGACGGCTCGCTTATATATTCCGCAGACGCGGCACGAAGAAACATCGAGAACAACCCGTCTCGGGGGGGATCAATCCCCCTTGATCTCCCCACGGTTACGGCCTTGATTACACAACTAAACATAATTATTAATAAAGGTAAAATAAAGCAAATAAGAACATATTTACATACATTTATAAATTAATTTATAATTGATTTATAAAAACATACTCCCCGTTTTATGTTATGCGAGTTTTGCAAGTTTATAGTGTAGGATACTTTATTAGAAACATGGGGACAACCAGAACAAAAACCGGTGTAATGGACATAAACTCTGACCATTGGGTGATGGACATATACTCTAACCACACTACACTGTCATCACTATAGTTGTCCATGATAGCTAAAGAGGTTATATTTATCCAGTTTCCCAGCGCTGGACGCGTGCTACCACATCTACCAGCAGATCCTGTCTCAGCACCTTAACAACCCGCTGAACAAGTTCAGCTCTGCGGTGCAACGCTACGCGGACACGCTCGTGAACACGGCGCTCGCACTACACACCAAGCTCACCTCCACGTTTCTGCCTACTGCTATCAAGTTCCATTACATATTCAATTTGAGGGACCTGGCGAATATATTTCAAGTAATCGTCTGCTGTAGTATTGTAAAGTTTTAAGGACTTCATTACAGTGTTTTAATATTTTTTTTAGATTTGAAACATACTGGATGACCTTTTTTAACGTCTGGAAAAAATATGTTGTAACATGTGAACAATTACTTTGCCAACCTGCTTGGCGAGCGTGGCAATTATGGAAAAATGGAGGCGATCTATTGGGGAAGTATCTGGGTTGTAACAGTAACGAATGGATGGATAAATAATAATGAAGGCGTAATCATTTCGCGGTGATTCTAGTCTAAGATAGAAGTTTTTGGTATGTATGTTTAGTCCGATTTTATAACTTCAGGGTAATATAATTTTTATATACTTATTGGGTCATACTAAACACTCCATGAAAATAAACGAACACATAAATATTCTCACGAACACTGTAGAATTACAACTCAATATGTTATGGATAATCTACTCAGAGCAGTCATTAAAAATCAAGATAAGAGGTTATTCAACTAAAACTACTAACAACTGAGGTATTATAATATATAAATGATTTCTTTGACTGGAGTATAAATAATATAATCTAATAAATATTATCATGTACACGTAACCCCCTTGTGATCGTAAAGGTGAGTCTACGCTAGAGGAGCCGAGCTCGAGCTGAGCACAAGCTGAGCACAAGCTGAGCACAAGCTGAGCTACAACATTCAAATCAATGCACGCGATAGAAATCCCTTTACGTTCGTCAAAAAACCGACAATAGGCGGTGGCGACACAGTCGAACACGAACCAAACGCACGAAGCGTGTTCTTTCGAAGCTTGTAAGTCGGTCCACACTACACAATTTGTGTTCGGCTCATGCTCCGCTCGTGCTCGGCTCATCTAGCGTAGAGACCCACCTGAACAATCACTTCCAGGGTATCCTATTCACGACGGGCGATGTGATAAAGCAGTCGTCGGAACTGCTCCGATTGTGGCTGCACGAGGCCACGCGCGTTTACAGCGACAAGCTGGTCTCCGCCACAGACAATGACGCCTTCCACAAACTCATCGTCGATGTCATTAAGAAGAACTGCGAGGTTTGACACTGATAATATGAGATAATTTTATATTATATTAAGCCTGGAAGAGTCACGCTACAGCTGTATTATGTCTGCAATAGGAATGGGTCGGCTCAACCGGGGAACCACCATGCTCGCAGAAAATACCAAAATAAAATAGAACCGTAATATTGCTTTGTTTTGAACGGTTATATAGTGATGACAGCCTTTTTAGGCTATTAGGTAACGATGTATTCCTTCTTCGTACTCAGGGTGATACCGCATCTACATTTTGGTTCTAAATCGAGAATAGATGCAGATATCTATTGGTCATAGGATTCACTTACCATCAGATGGATTGTGTACTCGTTTGTCACCCTTAATAGCTGTAAAAAAATCAGTTACTCCGCAATTTCTATGGTGTTGATAGTCGTCTCTGCCTCACTTTTTCCAGTTGTTTAAATCATTTAAATTATTATTAAAATAATCGAATCCTTCCCGTGCTCGTGAGAAAAGAGTGTTCAATTTTGACTGTGGGTTATTGCAGCGTTCATTTTTTACAATTATTCTTGCAGGACTATGACGAGCACCTGGTATTCGAAAAGCCTTTAATTTACTGTCATTTCGCGGAAGGCGTGGGCGACCCCAAGTACAATCCGATACGCGACTGGGCGCAGGTCAAGCGCCTTCTTGAGGAGTCCCTTGCCGCTTACAACGACCTGGTGGCCACTATGAACCTCGTACTTTTCGAAGACGCCATGTACCATATCTGTCGGTGAGCGAACGATAACCCTGTCATCATCTTATACCTACATGTTATATCCAAGTCATCGTAACCATTTGACAAGACCACCGTAAGGTGGTGGTGCTTTTCAGGAAACCGTCAGCTGACGTTAATTTCGTTGGAAAAACAGTAAAATAGAATAATTTTCATTCAATTTAGATTAATTTATTAATTTAAGCTTTCACTGTCGGTTCGGAAAAATAACTCCTGGCCTGGAAAGAATTACCAAGAAGCCAGCCGGTAAATTTTTAATGTTAACAAAGTATGTTGAATACTTAACTATCTCCTCACCTCATTCAGACGGATAATCATCAATAACGCATTATTTAGCCATGTAGTGGTAACGTGAGGGAATCACTACCCCATGTCATCCCTTAATGACTTAAGTAGCGACAAAGGAAAATGAAACGGAAGATGGGGTACACCATCATCCTGATGTCAACTCAAAATAAAACTACGGTAGCCAACATGTCTGTCAAGCGTGGCAGCTATGGCAAATATCCTTAACATATTATGGTAGCTGCATTAATGGGTCGGTTCTATCACGGAAGGATCATGCTTTCACAGAATACCACTTTCGTATGGTAAACGTAGAGAACCGGAGACACTCTTTACTGGAAAGAGACATTCTATTTTAGTGCTTAGGGTCACAACACATCTGCATTTTGATTCTTATTTGAGGATGAATGAAGATGTCTTCAAAAAAAAAACACAAAATACACTTTTATAAAACATAAATCAATAAAAAATACATCGGTTATAGTTTTATTACGAACGCATAAAATGTTTTGTTTTTATTTTATTTGTCGATTTACATGTTATATCATTCAAGGTTGTATGTATAACATGGTGAAGTAGAGCACTTTGAGCATACGTAGGACATTCCAAAGATGTATACAAGAAATATTCTCCGAATCAAAACTGATATATATAAGAGAAGTGTAATGATACCGATTTCAAAGATGATGAAATCGGTATTTTATATTTGAATCATATTATACAAAAACGTTTTCGAAATGAAATATAATAGATCCTAAATCTTGATACACTTTATATTTTAAGAATATTATAGTAACAAAATTTCTCCTCAGTATTAACCGTATCCTCGAGTTTCCGCGTGGAAACGCCTTACTAATCGGTGTAGGCGGCTCTGGAAAGCAGTCGTTATCTAGATTGGCTGCATTCATCTCTTCGCTCGAAGTGTTCCAGATGCAACTGCGCAAGGGCTACAGTGTTAACGACCTCAAAGTAGATTTGGGTGAGAATGTTAAAGTACTTAATATACTATATAAAAAGTCAAGGTTGAATAAAACTATTATTTATGGATTTTATCGCATCGAAACGTCGGGATAATAAAAAAAAATAAGTTGAAGTAGTAATTAAACGCGATAAAATCCGTAAATAATAGTTTTATTCTAAGTGTGGGGTTCGCGTAAATTTAAGGAATCATTAAGTTAAAGTTAATATTATAGCTTATATACGTCGCACTGCTGGGTACAGGCCTCCTCTCATTTCTGAGAGGGTTTTTTAGGGAAGGAAAATGTCCACCGCACTTCCACAATGCGTGTTGGGAAACTGCACATGCCTTCAAAATATTTTTATTTTTCTTATTTCTCAGACATGCAGGTTTCCTCACGATGTTTTCCTTCACCGCCGAGCACGTGGTAAATCAGCACTT
>DWHP01005718.1:0-11770 GCA_018247895.1 Parnassius honrathi | reverse complement strand
CTTCCTTGTCCTAAAACCCTCTCAGAAATGAGGGGAGGCCTGTGCCCAGCAGTGGGACGTATATAGGCTGAAACTTTTAACGTTTTTGCAGTGTGGCTCTACCACATATAAAGTAACATAAAATGTAACAAATATAAACAGAAAATTCTCAAAATAAAACTAAACCTGCAAGGACATAGCAACATTAGCCCGTCTAGTATTGCTATGCCCTTGCAGGGCGTCACGTGTTCAAAAATATAACATTTTACATTATTATATTTAAGTAATATTATAATTAAGTAATGTGATATGCAATAAACAATTTTAATTTGTATGATATTAAAAAGTATATGCTGTGGCCCATACACAATCTACAATCTTTTCCTGCTGAGAAACATCTTGCAGATGCATTTTACTCGTGAGGTCTAAGATGGAATAATTGTCTCAAGAATGAAATGTGGCCCAGTTTTCCATACTCATAATATGACAGTGATATTTTGTGATTCTGTGAGAGTGTGGTTTCCCAATTGTTGAAGCGTTTTTGCTGTAACCAATATATACTGTGTCAATGACATAGTGCCCTTATACAATAAAATGGACTGTTCATTTAGTTGTTATCCTTACATTATAAAGTAGCAATTGTAAATAAAATGAGGTTATTGCTACCATGCCGGTGCTAAATACTTTCATATTAAATTATACAACATTATAAATTAAAGCAAAAATGACTTTCAATAAATGTTCTTATCTACACTCGGCGTCACAAAAATCGCACCTCCTTAAATTTCTGCTTCAAACTACTTTTAAATCGGTTTAATCAATGGTTAGTCTATGAGTATGTTATATCATTGAAAAGGTAATTTAATTTCTTCATTAGAAAAAATAATAAATGGGTATCATGTGTTTTTACCGGGAAATAAAAAAGTTAATGTCAACAAGAAGACAATTACGATGTATTGCAACTTACAACATTAAATAAAAACATGTTTTAAAACGACCTAAAACTTAGCGCTACCACCCCCTGCCTTAATTACTGCTTCCATACGGTCTTTCATTGATCTAATCAATGTAACAATGCGTTTTTGAGGCATGTTGTCCCATTTCTCAATGACAGCCTCCTCGAGTTCTTGCAGTGTGGTTGGGGCAGGATCAAAAGTCCGTACTCACTGCTTTACATCATTCCAGAGGCGTTCTGTCGAGTTTATGTCTGGACTTTGCGCCGGCCACCGCATAACAAAGATCCCGACTTCTTGAAGGTAATCTTCTACAATTAATGCAATGTGGCCGCGGGCGTTGTCATGCATTAACGTAAATCCACCGCCAGCAAAACCCGCGTATGGGACCACATGCTCTTCTAGGATTTCCATTACGTATCGAGTTATACTAAGAGTATGTCAAATGCTAAAATGTATGTGTCACAGTTGGTAGCGACGCTTTCAGCCAAATCTCTTCAATTTTTTTAGTCACTAACTCTGCGATTTCGAAAAATGATGGCTCTTTCTGGGAATTATTATTAAACTTGACTTGCCTTCTCGTCCACTCGTAGTATTTGATGACATCTTCATATGTTGGCAGCATATTGAGTTTAATATCATATAATTCACCAAGCAGTGGACATTTATAACACTTTCGAGTACGTTCCATTGTGACACAGAGCAAAACGCGACCTCTAACCTCAAAAGCCGCAGCGCCACTGATGCGAAAAAAATAACGCGCCAAATGCAAACTCCGCTCCCCGCCGTTGGTTATTATTAGTGATACGTTTGGTATTACCCTAATAAAATTTGATTATATTTCCTATTGAAAAACACTTTAAACTTGGTAAAACTTCAATTAGAACGTTTTTTTACTGGGTTGCGAAAACACGTTTTAAATCATATTTATCCAAAATTTGAAAGTCAATCCGGAGGCTGCTACCTAAAACAGAATTTGAAAATACTTCGTAAATACTAGTTCTAACCCATAAGGCACCTTTTTATCGCTATTACGAAAAGAAAATAGAAAAAGAAATTTTCGGCCCACCCTACCGCAACATCCACTTACCTTCAGGTGGACTGTGTGCCCGTTTGTCACTCTTATTTTATAAAAAAATCAGTTAGTTTATAACTCTGTTGATGGATAACATACATGTGAAGATGTGAATAAGTCCATAGTCGGATAATTTGTATAAATCTATAGGTAACCTATAACCCTTTCAAAAATGCGTGGAAGGCTGTGCCCGTGGACTGTGATTTTAATTTAGATACCGAATCCCCGCTCGAATAAACGTTTAACATATCTCGATGTATTGTTGCTTAACTCGTCCTTCTACCACAAAGCGGACGATGTTCGTCCAGTATCATTCGTTATCAGCGGTCGCTAACAGGAACGTCCCTCTTATCGCAGCCACTACTCGTATAAGGATAATTTAAATGTGACGGGTTATAACGTATAACTCAATTAATTTTATTTGCACTGTGCTTTTTGTTTATCTTGCTGCTTGCACTTTGTATGTAATTGTAATTTATTTATATTTTATTGCGTAAAAGATTCCACCAATACTTTTCGTCACGCGAGTTTCGTATAGGAGGCAACTATGGAAAATGCCAGAAGAATATAATGGCCTACGATAGATTGCGGTGTAGCCATCTTTTTTAAACATAGTATTGCCAGGACTCCTGATTTTTGTGGGACGTCACGATTTTCAGGGGTATAGTGACACGTCCCGATTTACCCTTGATCGGGACTTCAAATAACCCGATATTGCACTAACCTCCTTAATCTGTACTTTGAACAATAATTTTGACAGCAAAAGTTAATACATTTGTTAGGTGCTACTACATTAAAACATTTCTGTTTTGACATTTTTAATATTCTCTCACCAAATTAAGTCTGTAACGAACACTATGGTGGCGTCAAACGGCGGATTCAACCCAAGACTGTTAAGTCGCAATCTACAGGACATCAATGTGAACGAAATTTTGACCAAAAACTCAACAAATACCTTTGAGTAACCACCTTATTCATCAGATATGGCTCCAGCCGACTTCTTTCTTTTTCCTAAACTCAAATTACCACTTCTTGGCAACCGTTTTATTCGGTAGAAGACACAAATGAGAATTCGCAGCGAGAACTGAACTCAATTCCGGAAAAGGCGTTTAAAAAATGTTTTGGTGATTTGATTATTCGTTAGAGAAAATGTATCGTTTCTGAACGAGCATACTTTGAAGGCGATAAAATAAAATGGGATAAATAACTAACATTTTGTGTATTATTGACCTTTTACCGGTACTTTCTTGACAGAGTAGTATAAAGGCTTGATGTTTCATAAAGCGAAAGTCGTTTTATACTTTGTTTTTTTTTTTATAGAATATGGTGACAAACGAGCACACGGTCCACCTGATGGTAAGCTGTTGCTGTGGCCCATAGACATCTAAATCTATCCTCAGATACGAATCATCTGCGATGCGTTCACCCGTTCGTCACCCGTGAGGACCAAGGTGGAATGCCTCGCTTCCAGCAAAAAGGGTCTCCGGTTCTCTACACTCACCATACGAAACACAGCAGCGTTAAGCTGCTATTTTACGCTGGTATTCTGTGAGAGCGTGGAAGGACCTCGGTCGAGCCGACCCATTCGTACTACAACTATACTACTTATATAGCTACAGCCTGGCTCTACCACGTATTAATAAATCTTACTTAATTTCATTCCACGCGTTCGAACTCAAACTGTACGCTTCCTCTTTCGTTAACACTATGCAATAAAAGAGTGGAAAATTTGCCAGCGTTTATCTTTCACAATCCCACCTATAGAGAGATAGATGGTAAATCGTACTGTCTTAGCGTAACAAAAGCAATACACACTTGCCTTGAACACGCCCAGATTATATTCGTACGGAAAGACAGACGCCGGCAAATTCTTCCACTCCTTTGCTGTACGCATTACAAAAGACGAAGCAATGTATGTTACGCAATAATTTTTAACTGCGTTGTCCTTTCTTAGTTAAGTTTAATTTAGTTTAGTTTTAAGTTGTATTTCTAGTATTTAAAAATATGCATATCGATATGTATGGTTGTAATCACTTCGTCTTCATCTGTAAATGCCCTAACCGTTATGCTATACGTAAAACATGTTATCTATTCGCTGTCATACTAATTTAGTTACGGTGCTTTGACGTCTTGCTTGTACAGAAATGTTAATTACATGTTATGGAATTTTAAATTAATTTAACATGAGCTTTTTGGGTTTATAGGTTGTTTTATTTCTCTAACGAAACGCTAATGGCTATGGAAATGTTTTAGAATAAAAATTACTAGTGATAATTACGAGATAATAAGCACATGTAGATAATATATTTAATGCCGAAAGTACTTTGTACGGGGTTTAATTCATTTTATACGGAGCAGATTTAAATTAGGTACTATCTATATAGGTGTATGGATATTATCTATTTTAAATCTTTTTAATTTAAATACGCTCTGTGCAAACTGTAGTACACATTCTTGAAAAAAGTATAATTTAAAATTATGATAATTTTAGAACTTTGGAGGCATTCATTACTCACAAAGCCATCTGTTGGAAATAGGCCTCTCCTATGGATTGCCATTCAGTACCGTCCTGAGTCACCTGTATCCATCAACTACAAGCGTATTTCACTAGGTTCTTTTTTGTAGAAGAGGGGTTAAACGAACATGCGGCTCACCTAATGGTAAGTGAATACCCATGAACATCCGCATCACCAGGGGAATTGTAGGTGCGTTGCCGGCCTTTTAGAAAGGAGTAAAATCTTTTCTTGAAGATCCCTAAGTCGTATCGGTCCGGAAAAATCGCCGGTGGTAAAGAATTCCACAGAGAAGTTGTACGAGGAAGAAAACTACTGTGTGTAGACCGCCAAGTATCCGGATGGTGAGAAAGGTATCGTGAATTTGGTCGCGATGTGCGTTCGTGAAATTTGGCGGCAGGAATTATCCGAACAATTCCTCAAAGCAATCCCCGTGGTTGATGCGATAGAAAATGCAAAGGGATGCAACATCCCTACGCAGCGCCGGTGAATCGAGCCGATCAGAAAGAACTCGGTCGTCGACGATTCGAACCGCTCTGCACTGAATGCGGTCAAGTGGAAGGAGCTGGCACTGCGGTGCCCCGGTGCAGAAATGTGAACAGTATTCCATGTGGGGCCGAACTTGCGCTTTTTAAAGTTGCAAGCTATGTGTTGGCATGAAATAATGTCTCGCTCCACGAGACTTAACGATATCTTAAAATTGGGTAGCGTTTGTGTATTTGGCCATAAGATTGCCGGTACGAGGTTGCCACTTGAGGACCTTTTTTTGATTACTTATGGAACCGCAATGCGTGGTCCTTAACTGCTGGCCGTCAAAGATATTTAGCGTGCGATGGAAATGGCTGTGCTCGGAATTTCTCTGCGGGATAAAATCCATAATGACGATAGAACAAGAATTACCAGTAACTGACGTAACCCATCGGATCAGTAAGGTGAAGAGGCAATGGGCCGGTCATATAGCATCAAGAACCGACAACCGATGCGAAGAAAGAAAATTGAGACATTAAAAATATGAAAGACATCGTTGAAGTTATTTCAAACATAAGTTAGCTTAGCAGCTGCAGCAGTTTTCTACCTCAATTCTGGCACTATTTTAATTTTAAGTTTGTTTTATTATGTATTTGTACATTTAAATACTTCGCGTCAAGTGTAAGAAATCATTAGGCACCTACTTGTAGAATACAGTTCCCTATGGTACTCTATTGCGGAGATGTTTTTTAAATATTTTGAAAGCTCTTTTCTTTGTATGTTGGTTATTGTAACGGTGTTTTAACCCCGACCTAAATTACGATAACCTTTGTATCGTGCCCAATGTCTTATTACCACCCATCCACTATAACAACACCGTCAAGTGTCGTAGTACACATTAGTGTCGATGTAACTCACACGCCTGTGTCCCGCGCCACACATAAAAATTCTTCACACCTTATTACCATCAGAACATTCCTTGTTGTGTTTACGACGAACTTTCATTCGGTATTGTGTAACTTAACTGTCACTTGTATCGTTGAAAGTTTTTTGTGTCAGCTTTTTATGAGCCTAGTCATATTGCACGAATAAAATATTTATCTTAAGCGTAAGTACTTTTAGGGGATTTCTTACACTTTTGTTTAACTTTTGTATTCACATATCGCGTCCCTCATGTAGTAACATTTTGTCGCCTTTTTAATTTGGCACTCAATTATTGTTATTTATATTGTTACTATAGTTACCGTAGAGTAACGGAACTTTTTTTTTAATTATAGTGACAGTCCTGTCGTCGTCACAAACGGTCAACGAAACGTGTCATTATCACCAAAACAGCAAGCTTACTAATTCCATTATAAAATTTACTGCCATCCCGCGATGGCTACAAGATACTAATTTATATTGTCCATAAAACAATTAAGTTGTTAACACAAGGGTACCTGCCCAGTCATAAATAAACAATTGCATCTTATGTTTAACGTTGTTCTTAACTTCTCCGTAACTAAATTCCTCATAATCTATTTAGGTCTGATTTTTCAATCGTCAAAAAAGTTATCAGTCAATTCAATTATAACCTGACTAATTAATTATAAAAGTGAACGTGTGTATGTTTTATTTAATACTCGATGTCAATAACTACACAGTCAAAGAACAGACAAGTGTAAACAAAGAATTGCGTTGGCACCTCTGAGGACTAAGATATAATGCCTCACTGTTACAGCTTATTAAAGTCTGAACATAGCCCTCCCACACAGATTGCCTCATAGGGATTCCCCAATTTGCCATAGTTGCCACGTTTGTCAAGCGAGTTGGCAATCGCACTTTATTTTTTTATTTTTGGTCGTTGTTACAAAAACGCTGCTGCCCATCTTTTTTTATAGGACAGGGTGACAAACGAGCACACCGTCCATCTGATGGTAGGTGGTTGCTGTGGCCCATAGACACTTACATCTCTCCTCGATTACGAATCAAAATGCAGACGCGTTGTCACCCGTGAAGACCAAGATAGAATGCCTCGTTTCCAGTAAAAAGGGTCTCCGGTTCTCTACACTCACCATACGAAACACTGCAACTGCTATTTTACGCTGGTAACTGTGAGAGCGTGGTCCTGCCACGGTCGAGCCGACCCATTCGTGCTACAACTATACTACTAATATAGTTGCAGCATGGCTCTACCACGTGAAAGATCTTGATTTGACTGAACAAAGGAAAACCAATTTCCTGGTTGGTTTTCCTTCGTTGCCTCTTACGACACCCACGGGATGATATGCGGCGGTGGTTGTTCTTACACCGCCGCTACACGGCCCCTAATGCTTACAACGTCCAATGACCATCAGGTGGACTGTGTACTCGTTTTTCATCCTTATTATATATAATTACTTCTCCTGGAGACCATTATTGCTGCATACTGCAGTCATAATTTATCAGTAAAATAACTACCACGTAAAACGAAAAAAAACGTAAACAAATTTTTATTCTGGCCGTACGCTACTCTTTAATATAATTCCCGTAAAAACCTTAATTCGTTAACTAATCCCAATGAAGCGCGATAATTTAAAAATAATTCCGCCATATCCGAATTATGGCTAATAAAACGCGGGCAACACGTGGTAAGGCCGATGACCTTATCACGAAAACAAAGCCCCCTCAACGCTTGTACTTATCTTTTCAGTTAACACATTGTTTGCGTTACAGCTAATTGGTGTTTTGTCTGGGATTTTGGCGCTGGCAAATTGTATACCGACCATATTTTAAGGTTCCTCTGTTGTACAACCGCAACACTTTTTCTTCTGTGTTAATGTGTAACGTCACCCTAACTTCTAGAGCTTTTCACCAAGTTCATTAAAAATTGCTAGTACGTTTATTTAATGATTTTTTATATTTACGCGAACACTACATATTGATAAAATGTACTTATACGGATTTATTATAAAATCCGTAAATCCGAATCGTCAGAATCCAAAACCATAAAAGTAGTTTTAACCAATACTAGTACGTTTTTCGACATAGATCTAAATTTTAAAAAACAAATATGTTATTTTTAAGCGGAATTGACATGAGGAGTAGGGTGTTCTCAGAATATGATAAACCATTTTAGCAATTTAGCTTTCATTTATTAATAATTACAACTCATCAATAGTCTACTTCTGAACGTAACTATTTTCCATAGGTTGCCTCAAGGAGGCGGTTATCTTCTTTATATTAATATTATTATGTAGTTACCAAGAACGCGCTGCTTTGTTTCAGTACTCTTGTTTCAGTTTCCCCCTGTAGCCTCTTATCCAAGAGATGAAACAGTATACTTAATTGATATGGTATAATTAAGCTTAAGTTATGAAATGTCAAGTATTATCCTCCTCTTCTTAACTTTTCAAATTAGGTTTATAACTAAAATATGAAGAAACCTAATCTACAGTTTCAACTGAATACTTTCGATGATAATTTAAACAAACACTATAGAGTTTAAACTATAGAAAAAGTAAGTGACCATCTGCACAACGGAACCAATCTCACGTTGTTCCAGCGCGCTTGACCAATTTTTTTATTCATTATAAATAACATACTTCGGCTAAACGTTAGGTGAAATGCAGACATCTGTTATTTATTACCTACGATTTGGCCGATATATTTAGGGTTATACGCATTGATGAATCTAGAGAAGAGTTATGTTACCGGAGATAAATGTTTTCTTGTTTCCGCATATAAAATGAACTTTGTATAACCTAGGTTAAAAATAAACACTAGACACGTCACGTCGTCGCATTGGTGTGCGCTTATAGATTTCTATCACTGCTATAATCCACCATTGGATTCTCCATAACTGGATGACCGGAAGGAGGAAGTGCATACACATAACTTTTATTTTACCTATCAGACTTTATATTTAATATTGGTGGTTGTGAACATGTATCCTCGGCTGATTTCGGAAACGTTTGTTTTGCATAAATATACGACTCTACTCTGATACCACGCCTTAGGACGAGTCCTCGGACCAGTAAATAACATAGTCAACATGATTTAGAAACGCATTCACACATTATATAAAATAAGCTTTTTTCTATTACTTTGCATGTTTTTTTAAATTCATTTAAAAATAAATTTTTATCTAGTCGGACATGGCAACATGCCAAATCCTCTCTACTACAGGTTGGCGCCAAATCGGGAAACTTTTAGAGGCTGATGATGAAGAAGAAGAAGATTGATAAATATTAATGAATATAATATGTGATGACTATAAGCTAATATTTGCTCGGTTCGCTGGTCGCACCATAATATTTTATTCCGGAACCTGTAAAATATCAAAAAAAATTTTTTTTCACCGTGATAAAATCTCTAACTGGGCGATTACATTACGAAATGAGTAACTGTACTAAATTTCAAGTCAATGAGGTGTTGTATAGTTTTAGAGATCTCGTGATGAGTCAGTCAATGGTATTTCGCTTTTATCTTCTTTATATATATATAAATTACGTGTCACGTTGTTTGTCCGCAATGGACTCTTAAACTACTTAACTGATTTTAATCAAATTTGCACACTGTGTGCAGTTTGGTCCAACTTGAGAGATAGGATAGTTTGTTTTGCCCTTGAGTGACCCATAATTTTTTTTGCGAATTTAAGGATTTTTAATAGGACATGACAAATGGTCGTCTAAAAGGGCAGAACAACAACTGCCAGGCAAGCTAGTCTTTATATATATACATTACGTGTCACGTTGTTTGTCCGTGATGGACTCTTAAACTACCTAACTGATTTTTATCAAATTTGCACACCGTGTGCAGTTTGGTCCAACTTGACGGATAGGATAGTTTTTTTTGCCCATGAGTGACCCACAATTTTTTTTGGGGATTTAAGGATTTTTAATAGGACATGACAAAAGGTCGTCGAAAGGGACAGGACAACGTCCGCCTGGCAAGCTAGTATATATATATGTGTGTGTGTGTGTGTGTGTAATTTGTACGAAAAGTTTTTGGAACTGTTGCAACCAGTAGCGAGTACTAATAAATATATAGACACGCTTTAAATGACCTGCCTCACGACGGGTTGCATGACTTGAAATAAACAGCTCAGCGCTACATTTACAAGCCTATCGAAATATAAATTTCTTTTTTAAAATCGTTTTCATTGAGTTTTGAAGGTTTTTTTAATCACTAACCTTCCACAGTAGGACTTACTCCTGAATCGTGGCGGCACTTTATATCATCAAAGTATACACAAGTGCACACATCCAGGTTCCAGAAACGGAATAATTATTTGCAAACCTTGTTACGTGGACGAGAATTTTTCACGTGGTAGAACCATGCTGTATCTATATTTGTAGTATAGTTACGTTACGCTGCGACTGGGGTTGCCAAGTCTTAAAACCGAAAAGCCAGACAGACCAGCGAGCTTAGCCGGACATTTTGGTAAAATGGCCGGACATCCTTAATTTTTTAGTGTTAGTATAAACATGACAATTTTTATAAGTAAACATATGCTTTCTATAATTTACAATAAAATCTTCTTAAATTCTTAGTGTTTTTTATTATTAATCATTCAATATTAATTTCGATATTATGCGTGGTAAGTACATGAAAAATGTAAAAAAGGTCAAATTTAAAAAGCCTAACAAAAGCCGGACAGGCCGGACACCGTCTAATTTGGCCGGACACGCAGCCTAAAGCCTGACTGTGTCCGGCTTTATCCGGACGCCAGGCAACGCTAGCCGCGACCAAACGTTTACCCACTGCCATTGAGGTGTAATCAATACCCACTGCACTACTGAACCGTTGTAGCGTTTACTTTAAATCATTTCTTTAATTAATAAGATATTTCAAACATAGATAATTAATATTGAAGTGCCAATGGGCTTCACAATTTTACAGGCAGTCCCCCACGAAATGATAACTTAATGCTATATACTTATATGTAGGAATTTGATAAATAACGCTGAACGCGAATAAGGAGAAGCTTTACACTACTAAACATATAAGTGTTTAGTAGCTTATAATTAATTAGACACTTTATTCATAAAATTCGACTCTCGTCTCTCTCTTTTCGCTAAAGGGTAATAAAAAGAAACAGTTTTTATTACCTTATTTTAAGTTAGCGCTAATCAACGATTTTAATTAAGGCCGCAATTCTAGCTTATCATGTAAATTCAAACATAATCTAGGAAATTTTGTAAGGCGAAAATGTTCTTGCTTGGGGAATGCAATTTCAAATCAAAGGACAATTGATTCTTGTTAGGGAAACGACGCTCACCGGGGCTTTTAATATTTTTTTTATTGCCAATAGCTCTCTTTTTAATTACAATAAGATTTAAAAAAAAACGTAAGTACATAGACTTCGAATTTACACTCATTTCGCGAACCTATAACATTTGTTATACAGTGGAATAGGCCCTGGATATGTGAGAAACCTCTGTTATTGATAATTAAAATGAGGTCCCGACACTTTTGCATTGAAATACTTCTAATGCAGGGAATTTTTAAACCTTGTTAACTGAGCTTTCATAGATTGTTTCGATGTTTACCGCTATAATTGGCCCTTCGTAACTCAATAACAAGTGTAAGTGAGACAATTTATCATATAAAAATACTCTTTATATTATAAATGGTATATTTCGTCCTCTCATTGTGGGATCCTCTATAAATAAGGCAACTGTCATGTTCACCTGCCTATTTGGGAAACTGGGTAAAAAAAGTCTCTATAAGTGATAAAAAGTTCAAGGTCCCTTGAGATCCCAGTTAACCAGGTTTCACTGTATACTTTATGTATTGCAATTTGTCCCGTGGGAGAAGAC
>DWHP01005717.1:0-11771 GCA_018247895.1 Parnassius honrathi | reverse complement strand
ATATACGCGATAAAATCCGTAAAAACTAGTATTATTTCAATGTGTAGTGTTCGCGTAAATATAAGAAATCATTATGAAATATCGGTATATTTACGAGTACGAGTTCTACCGTGCCACCAGTGCTGCAGAAACAGCTCGAAGGATTAATTATATGTACAGCGCTGGTATCGCAAAAGAAAGCACGGTACGTTTTTGGTTTCAACGTTTTCGTGGAAAATGAAGAATTAAAGGCTATTGTGGAAGCGGCTCTACCACAAAGCAATTCAGAGATAGCTGCAGGCTTCGGGGTAAGTGATAAAACAGAATTAATCCACTTGAAGCAAATCGGGAAAGTAAAAAAACTTGAACGATGGGTACTTCATGAATTGAGTGAATCGAACTTGCAAACACGCATCGACTGCTGCGTTACTTTGCTTAACCGACACAAAAATGAAGGGATTTTAAATCGAATCATTACTTGTAATGAAAAGTGGATACTGTACAATAATCGGAAGCACACGTCGCTATGGCTGAACTCTGAAGACCCAGCCAAATCCAGCCCTAAGCGAAAATTGACTCAAAAAAGGTTACTTTTGAGTGTTTGGTGGATTAATGCCAGTGTCTGGCGCTAATCCACCAATCTGGCCAAACAATTACGGCAGATATCTATTGTCAGCAAATGCAAACCATTAAGGAAGAACTAACAACCACTAAGTTAGATGAGCTGCAATTGAAATGTTTGTGACATCCACCGTACTCCCCGCACCTTGTTTCAACAGATAACCATTTTTTCCGGAATTTGGACAACTACTACTAACAACAAGGAAAAAATTCAACTCCGATGCGGCAGACCAAACCGCCTTCAAAGAGTTTATTGATTCTCGCCCCCATGGTTTTTTTAGTAAAAGGATCAATGAACTACCTATGAGATGGCAAAAGTGCATAGATAACAACGGTGCATATTTTGATTAATTAAATATGTTTTACAAAAAATTAACTTTATATTCCTCCCGTACAAAACGCCAATTTCATATGTAAGGACCTATTATTAAATAGGTTAATACAACACATGGCTATAATTTATCTATACACTTTGTCTTTACAAAGACTTCAAAAAGCACAATAATTTTATTCTTTTTAGATTGTTGAAGTGGTCTTTTACTTTTTCATAATCATCATTATTACAGCCCTTCAAAAGTCAACTGCTGAAAATTAGCTTCCCTCAAGGATTGCCACAAAGCACAGTCCTGAGTCACCCGCATCCATCGACTTCCTGCATGTCTTAGCAAGTTGTCACTCCATTGAGTGGAGGTCACCCTACACATAATACGTACATAGCATAATGGCTCAGTTAGGTAAAGTTGCAATGGGTCTGTTATATAGGAAAGAACTTACATACAATAGGGGAAAAAGTCGTAACTGTGCTTGCAAGCGCTTAGCGACCTCGCAACTAGCTAAATTTGTATAATAATGGTTTTGCCACGGAAACGTACCAATTAGATTAAAAACAATACTGACAATGAATATTTATCAGTACAGGGTACTAAACCATCGTTTACTACGCAAATCTTTAATATGTATATAATCTCTGTTGGCATGTACGACCTTTGCACTCAGAGATGTGCTACAGGCTGTTGTATTGTGTAAATCGCCTACTGGAAAGAGGATGCCACTTAAGAATCTTTTTTCTCTAACGGTTGTCGGTTCTTCGAGCTATATGTCCGGCCCATTGCCACTTCAGCTTACTAATCCATTGGGCTATGTCGGTTACTCTTGTTCTACTGCGGATATCCTCATTTCTAAGTTTATCATGCAGAGAAACCTGACCATAGCCTCCTCCTAGCACGCCGAGCAACCGTGAGTGTTCTTATACGGCTAGCAGTGAAGGACCACGTCTCAGATTCATGATGCAACATGCACCGGTTGTACAATCTCGTTTTCAGGTTTTGAGGTATACCCGACAAGAAGATGTGCCGTAGTCTCCCGAACGCTGCCCAGCCGAGTTTTATATGTCGATTGACCTCTCGGTCGAAGTTGGACTTACCTAGTCGGACTGTTTGTCCCAGGTAAACATACTCGTCAACAACTTCGAACTTAGTGCTCCCAACAACTACCGGCATGGATGTTACACATGATCTTTGTTTGGTACATGTTCATCTTAAGACCTATCTGTTAGGAGACACTATTGAGGTCATTGAGTATAGTGCTTAGGTCCTCCAGCGATTCTGCTATAAGAACTATATCGTCGGCAAATCGAATATGAGTCATGCACTCGCCATTGATGTTAATACCTTATCCTTTCCAGTCCAGTAGCCTGAAAACTACCAATGTACTAACGCAGCGGTGAAAGGTTTCGGGATATACCGTCACCCTGTCTTACACCTCTCTGCAATTGGATAGGTTTCATCCTCTGGTTTTGTACTCAGATAGCCATTGTAATCCTACTGTACAAACACTTCAGCACTTCGATATACCGACAGTCAACGTCAACTTGGCACCGCCGACAGTCAACAAGACAAAGTGGCAGATTGTACTCTTCGGTCTTCTGTACAATTTGCTGTTGTGGTCTATGATAATGAAGCCTTTTCGGGAACTGGCTTGTTGGAAGGCTCCAGTCTGCATGCCAGACGATTCGAAATGACTGAATAAATCGTTTTGCGGTACGTACACCTCATCATTAGGCTACTCTCGCTTTATTAATAATTTAATAATGGAAAAAAGCTTGTATACCGGGTTTGCCTATTATTAACACTGAACTTGGTATTAGTAACGTGACAAAAACTCAAATTTAAATGTTAAAGGGACAACACTAAACTTTAACGGGGCAACGATGCGTAAAATTTATACTCTTGTCGAGTGCACCCTCGCCTCGCCTCAAATCTGACAGTACGACAATCACAAATTTACTCTCGCATTATGAAGCCAGGGTTTCACACAACAAGCTATGACTTAAGTTAAACATAATTAAATAAACGTACCTTAGCTTTGAATTTGTAGTTTTTAGTCAAAATATTTTATAGTTACACAAAAGCTATGACTTAAATTAAACATAATTAAACGTTCCTTATGAAATGATTGTTCTTGGTCAAAAAATGTTTTGATACAGTTAAGTTAAGTTTTGAGTTAGAACACGAGTACCAAAGTACTAGACGTACGTCTCCCACCTTTAAATTGAGATATAAATTCTACATATTTTTTATAACCCCCGATGCAAGCAGAGGGGTGTTAAGAAATAAACGTTTGTATTCGTGTATTCGCCAATGGCATCGTAGCGCCCAAACGGATGCACCGATTTTGATTTAGTTTTTTTTTCGGTTGAGAGACACTTCATTACAAATCTGGTATCCTGTTACTTCGGTGATAATGGAAGAACGTGATGCTTGACTTCGACTATTGGAATGGTGGTATTTAGTGTCTGGTGATGGATAGAGAGGAGAAGAAAATTGAGATAAATTGGTGAAGGATTCGAAGCTACTTCCACACTATATGAAATTTCGGTATACGACGTAACAACGCTAGCTAATAAGTGTATGGATAAGTTAATAAAAGAATGAATGAGTAATATTTTTGCTTTAAATTTTTTATTTGTGTTATGTAACTGTTAGAGAAGACAATAATGAGCCCAGTGCGTTGGCAGTAGTAGAAAGATGCGTAAAATATTGATTAAAACGGCAGTAATCGTAGAAAGGCATCCGGATTGAGAAATTTTACTTCAGAAATACTCTTTAAAATTCTCTCACTTTTATATTTTAGAGGTCGTCATCTTACTACTGCTTAGTATAAATATTTTACCCTAAAAAAACTAAGAGACTCATAATATAATGATTTCTTATATTTACGCAAATACGACAGGTTTAAAAACTAACATTACAGATTTAATAATTCTCAATTTTACTAAAATTATTCTCTACCTTTCATTACAACATGGTCCAACCAAATCATAGACTTCTTCGCAAAAGAACGCCAATTCCTTCCGAGGATGATTCGCGAGGGTGTTGAACTTAAGAAACGTTTTGGATGCTACCATCTGCTTTGAATCCCACAGGTTAGTAAAATTAAATCCAACCTTAAACGTACCACTGCAAGAGTTTAAATACTGTAAGCTCATTCTGTATAGATCTTACCCAAAATATCATTTTTAACGTTAAAGTTCATAACCCACACACCTCGTCCCCGTAGCGTAAGCGGTATAGAGCTCGAAACATTGAGAATTATAAAAGTTAAATTAAAAAAAATTAAACACGATAAAATGAGTAAAATTAATTTTATTTAAAATACATGTAGTTTACACCGTTTATTTAAGTGAAGGTAGAAAATAATAGCGTAGGAACTTAAATCTAATTTTAGTTCAATATATTGAAAAAACTTCCATATAGTGTGCAGTAAATATACCACCGACCACACGCAACTTTTGTATAAAAAACACAAAAGTGGCTATCCATAATTCTCATACACAATATTGTTTGTATCAAGTGGCGCCATGCGATTAAATATTTGTTATCCACATTATCGCATATTAACAAGTTATTGTTCCACGTTTTTGTCAAAATCCGGTGGATACATTTTTTGTAAAATTCCGGCGCCATGTAATACGTGCTTGAAAAGCAAATTAACGCACCTATTGAACGATTTTTTTTCATAAAAAAATTAGTTTACGTATTTTATTAATAATAAAAATTAAATAATATTCTCCTTTTTGCCATAAGGCTCATAAGTGCTACCGTAAATGTCGTAGAATGCGAGGAATTTCAGTGCGATCGCTGATGTTTGCATCACTAAGAACGTTCTGATTTTACGTGTACGGCGATTAAGGACATATGAACTGACGCGCATGCTCTTCGCACTAGTTGAAGAGGGATATAAAATTGATAAGTCGTAATCTAAATTAATAAAACAAACAAAAATTAATTCCTCTCCTTGTTCTCTTTGCTTCAAAATATTTTTAGATATAAAAAAGGGAAGGCCCATGCCTGGCAAATGAATTTACTGGCTATTCATTTTCTTTTTTAAACAAAAATAAAACTAGTTATATTTAGGGGTGAATTTAATTTTTACCAGGTATCCCCACGCTGCCTGTATTAGATGCAGCACGAATGGGTCACCTTGATCGAGTACTACAGCAATCTCACAAATTACTTGATTTAAGTAGATGTCTACTGCCCAAGTGTCCACTTCTTATCACATAGGTATGTTTTTTTGGGTACGCTACTAATTATCATGTACATTAAGGACTTTAGCAACCAATTATTCATTTAGCTATGTCAGTTTATTTTAAACACGTACTTCTAGACAAGCATTTTTTCGATGGTGCACAATTTCGTTTGCTATTGTCGCTGTTTATCAGACGTCTGTCAATACTTAATACTAATATACTATAATAATTACAAAACAAAAAAACCTATAACGAAACAGAAGATTTACATGGTCGATTCTGAGCACTAAACTAAAAACAGAACGCTGCTATATCTATAGTATATGCTATGTTTCGTATGGTGAGAGAAGCGGAGACCCTTTTTACTGGAAACGAGGCTTTCCATCTTAGACCTCACAGGTGACAATTAATCTGCATGTCTATGGGTCATAGCAACCACTTATTCTGGTGGATTGTATGCTCGTTTGTCACCCGCTCCAATAAAAAAAGATGGCTACATACCCCGGTAGTCCTAGTACTTAGTTACTACGTCTATTTAAATGCGTAATAAGTTTGAAAAGTATTTGGTTTTTCGGTCCGATTTTGTTGTCACTGTCTCCATGAAATATCGATCTTAAAAACTTGGCACAGACGCGTGCTGAGTAGAGACACTTGTATCTCTGTACTCAGCAGTGAGTCTATTTAGCCGTATTAAACGTAAATTGATTGACTTCATCTTCTTCTTTGTTTTTCTTAATAAGACTATAAAAATCCGCTGCTACACACAGGTCTTTCTCGTTGTAGAATGAATTTTCCATAATCGTCACTCGTGCCAAGCGCACTGACCACTTCGTGCACCCTTGATATATATATTATCTTGATAGATATAAGATGTATGTGTTCTATCCCACAATCTTCTCTTAAGACAACCAAGGGAGGAGATGCGTTGATGGATGATGGCACATGCCGCCATCACACGGCAACTGAAGTATTAAATGGGAAGTATGGTGGTAGGTGGCGGTTGTATTATGATGGCCTTATTAGCTGAGGGTTTATTTTGTACAGATTAAGTGCGGAACAAACGAGCACACAGTTCACCTGATGGTGAATGGAAGCTTTGGCTTATAGTCTTCCACAGTTCAGATCATCGATCGGAAATCAAAATGCAAAAGGGATGTTCCTGAGGACTAAGATGGATGGATGGATTTTCCCGAATAGGGTCTTCGGTTCTTCACACTCACCATACGAAATACAGCTGCATTAAGTTGCTATTTTACGCTGGTATTCTGTAAGAGCGTAGTCCTACCCCAATCGAGCTGACCCATTCATGTTACAACTACAAGCATAATATAGCTGCAGCGTGCCTCTACCACGTACGCGCGGGTTAAGCACTTGTTGTAAAATACGCGATTACCCAGTACGAAGGGAAACACCGCGAGAAAACATGCATATCTGAGAAATTGAAAAATATTTCGCAGGAACGTGGAGTCAAAACTCAAGAAAAATTTTTGACCTAAGACCCTCCCAGTAATGAGAAGAGAGACCTGTGCTCAGCTGTGAGACATATATAGGCTGTAAGTTTATTTTGAGGATTCATACCTATTATACATTTATTACAAAAATTACATCTTGCACTTGCAAAAGCGTCGATAAGGTCACGTTTAAATATAAATTCCAGTAGGTACTAGCTGTCCCCCATAAGAATTACAAATACATCGATATGCTTTTATCAACAACAATAAAAATTTATTACGTTCATAAGCAATAAACCAATCAATTTTGAATTATGAATTCAACGTAGCACCTCTTTGAAGCACCGTCTCATACTCTATGCAATATGCAACATGGTCTATGGACCTATTTCTTTTTAATTTCTTTACAATGCCGCCGGTCATGCATTCGGGGAATAATCGACCGCGGGCACGGAGTGCATTACGAAATTACATGTCAATGTTGTTATTCATTGTTTCATGTATTTAATTATTACAATTTCATTGTCCTTTTATATCCATTAATTCTTCCATAATTCTTAGAAAGTTGTCACAAAACTACATTACATTAAGCCTATTAGAACATTCATAATCCGATTTTTATTCAAGCAGAAGCTAAAATGTATTGAACATTTTATCTCCTATATATTGTACGTTGGCACAAAATTCTGTATACTTAATGTATACAAATCCTCAAATGAAGCAATCATTTCCGAGCTCCGCGGTTAGACTTAACTCAAAAGTCCTCTTGAAACAAAGCAAAAAAATTACACATATATCCTTGCAATAAGACGATTTGCCAAAATTCAAAAACGTTTATTTCTATAAGAAAAATACAATTCGATCAGGCTTTAAACAGGTAATAGGCACCGCTCTCCTCATAACCTTCTAGCCTTCTCTTTCAGAGGATTATGGAAAAGTAAAAAGCTCACCACGCACGCTGCTTTAATGCAAGCTAACCATTTGGATGCGATGTTTCTTGTAATCTGTCTCAAAGTTAACTATTTCTAATATATAGCTCTAACTACTAACGTAAGATAAGATTATATTTTTCTAGAACCTCTTTAAGAAATAGTAACAACAAATCACTACATACTTAAAGTCATTTAAAGTTTGCCATCAAAAACAGCCTACAGCTGGTCTATCGTTACTCACAATGAAAGGATCTAAAAATCACTGGAACGGTCACTAGTAGCTTAGGGGATGTTTTTTCTTCATCTGGTGGATATCTCAAGTTTTTTGGGTATAGATAGAAGGTTCTTTTCTGCGTAAGAGTCCGCCTAGGTAAAGAACACTCTGTTAACAATTCTATAAAGTAGCGGTGTATAAAAAGTTATCAGATCTCATGTAGAGCCAAGCTTCTAACTCTACACGCTCTAACTCTACAAGCCCTAACTTCATAAACTCTACACCTTGGTCAAAATATGTGGCTTGGCTGTTTCGTTACTACCGGCCACTGATGCTGTAGATGACGACTGCTAGTGAGGTGAACTACCGTTACTGGATGGTAAGTTGGTTCCTCTTCTTTCCTGTCTCATTTTATATTTTTTTCTCTCTTTTTATTTTCATTTGTATTATATATCAATTATTATTCTTCTTTTTGTTTGTTTTCAATAGAACTATTGTATATAACAGAAAAGTAATGAACTGTGAATAAATTTTTCACCTTACGCCCATGTAACGGTAGCGAAAAGGCCAAGCTAAGTGAAGTGAGAAGCTTGGCTCTACATGAGATCTGATAACTTTTTAACAGAGGGACCGAGCCATGTAGTCTCGTATTAGCAACATTTTACATGAAAATGTTTTTGGTCGGACATAATACTCTAGAAACTGATAAACTTTTATTTTAAACTTTATATTTTTATTTGACATTGTGTAACGTAAAGTGAGATCCGGTGAACAGAACATTATTAACCCTCAATCAATGTTGTAATTGATATTATGTTCATGAGTAGGTAATATGAAGAGCAAGTGAAATACAGGTTATGCGCCGTTCTTCAACGGTAACATTAAATATAAAATAAAGAACATTTCGAAAAAATATAACAGTGCACCTGTCGGGTATACTGTAAGCTCATTTGCTATATGTTCTTAGTTAGTAGTAGTTTTGATCGCATGACACAGTACTGATACATTAAACCTTAAACTTCTTGTAAACTTCAACTCCAACATTATTGACCGATAAAAATCTTCTACTAGACCTGGACTTCTCCAGTTGCAGGGGATCACGTTTTGTAGGCGGATTGACAATCGTATTATTTTCATCTGCCGTTGTAAACGGGTTGGTTGTACCGCCATCTATCGGAAGTCCAGAGAACTTTCTGGCATTTCCTAAAGTAGTCTCATACGACACCCCTAGAACGAAAAGGGATGATGAATTTTCTTATGCAGCTACCGCACTGTATATATTGAAGAACGGAAATATTTTATTATTTGACGTACTGACCAAAGAACAATCGTCGACAGTTCGACATTATTAAATGTCAATCAGGTAGGCAAATGAATAGGACCAGTTTAAAATGAGCCACATATTGTTGCTATTTAGCTTTAAGAGACCCTATCATAAAGCTAACTAACTTATTCACAAGGGCTCATCATATAGCGATCTATTTGAAATGATCAGCGAGTCCTTATAACGATGTTATGCTAATACAATAATTGGAATCGTCGGTCCGTCCGTCGGTGCGTCAAAGTGCAGTACTCTACCGATCGATAAGAGCCGATTAAACGTGATTTTGTTTTATGAACTTACGTTTCTTTCCAATTCGTATTCGTGGAACGGTGTACGAGAAACTTTATATTGATATCTTCTAACTTTTGTCGCAGCCTTATAAACTATTAGAAAGGTTTCACGTCCTATTTTAAGCAGATTACTTTACGCATACAAATAAAAAAAAAGGAATTCAACCGAATTCATTGAATGCATAGAAGTAAATTTATCTTTTCGTTTATATTACTGACAATATAGAAAAAAGTTGCTACTGAAATATAATATCTCTTTATAAAAGTAAAGTAATGTAAATATACAGCATTTTTACGTCCTACTGTTGAGTACATGCCCCCCTCTCATTTCTATAGTTTTTATATCTTTAGAGGATTAACAGCTATGACAACACTTGACAGATGGTTTTGTAATTGAAGTCGAAGATATTTATTCATGTATTATTTATGTATGGTACAGGATTGATTCCTACTATATTGGCAATATTTCTCAAAAGAGAAAGAAAGTAAAAGTTTTAAACGGCTTACTCGTGATTAGCTGAATATCTTTGCTTTCTTTTAATTAGCCCGTCATCGGTTGAAAGAAAAAGATTACTGGATTTTCCCTGCGTCGGCTTTTGGGATAGCTACGAAAAAAGGCAGATCTCTATGCCGGAACCACTGACTAAAGGAAATAATAAATGTCAAATTTTAAAAACTTAATGTTATTGTATCTTGTACAAACTGGATCATGGTCTCTGTTCTTCTCGGCCCAAGAAGAAACTAGTAAAAGTGTGCTGTGTTGGGAAAAATGGAAATCTATATTAGGAAACGCTAAACTCTGGAGCTTAAACTAAATTATCGACTTAGAAAATAAGTTCGTATTAAGTTAAGGCGCGGGGCCAATAGCTTTACGTGGTATCCGAAGCACGAGGGTGAAACAAAGCTAATTTGCTGACTCCGCGCTGCTACGAAGAATTTATTGACAGATATTGAAACTCAATAACTAACCCGACCCGGGTATCGAACCCAGGATGCGCTTGCAACCACTACACAATCAGAGATATATATACATGTACATGAATAGTATGTATGTAAATCTCTTATATAAGATATACTTACACATAATAACTTGTAATACAACAAGTTTGTGTTCATGAAGTTCATACAAAGTGAAAAGGTATCCAATGATAAATTAATTCTAGATCGTATAAAACAAAACCATTTACATTAACTTACCAACGTTAAATAGGCCCGAAAACAATAAAATTAAATTTTATTACTTCACACCTGCAAACACAAAAATAGCCAAATTCACTTAAACCTAACAAGTCTTTCGAATGGCGTCCAGGAAACGTACGTTTTATTTTTTAATTTCATTTTTTAATTGCGGTCCCTTCAATGTCGTTCGGAATTATGCCTCGTGCGTTGCGGCGGTGAAATAAAGGAGCAAGATGGCGTGCACTGCATCGGTAATGCACTCGCAGTCAACGTCAGCTTTAATTGATTTGTCTATCCTTTATTTTTTGTATTAGTGCGTTGCGTAGCCACTGTTCACGTCATACAAGGTTTTCCGCCAGAATCAAATAGTGAGAAGCATTAGGTTGTAAATGATATCCACAATATTTATTTCCGTTGTACTTCCATAATTATTGTTATAATGATACTCGTAACTAAACAGTTGCATGCATAGCACAGGAAGTGAGGGCGTTTTAGTCTCTGTTTTTAAGAATTTTTATATTCAGTTCTGTAAAACTTATATGTATATATACTTAATAGCTCTGGAAAGAATACTACGAGTATATCACAATTGGATATATTATCTTCTTCTGTTTTATAAAAACTTAGACCGGTCCTTTTGTAACCGATCGATGAAAGATTAGAACATTTTTTTCGAACCAATATTTCTAGAATAAAATATAAATGTTTAATGTAAAAATTATATACCGTTGCCCTTACAGCCTGTTAAAGGTCACCGCTGGACATAGGTCTCCCCCCAAAGATTGCCTTTTAGAGGCGTGTTTCAAGAGTTGCCACCCTTGGCAAGTGGGTTAGGTTGGCAATATAAAAATTACATAAAATATATCAATTTCACAGCTTATTCAGTCAATCTGGCAGTAACTATTTGTTGGAAAAAATTTAAATTCTTTAGTGCATTTTGCATACTAACCTAATTTTGTAGATACAAGCATAATTTGTTTGTTATTTTTATATATAAATAACATATAAATTATGCTTGTATCTACTTACTTACTTTGTTTTGAAAAAATGCAATCGTTATAATATTCTCGGTCCATAATAATGTCCTCCAGACCGAATTTCGGTCGCGTCGACCTGCCTCAATGGAGACTAGCCGTCGGCACAGGACAGGATTATAGTGCCCAAGTGTATGCACAAGCACAGGTGCATTCTCTATTCCCTCACTCTCATAATCCGATGGGACGGTAAACCGACACGACCGGAGAGAGATC
>DWHP01005716.1:0-11772 GCA_018247895.1 Parnassius honrathi | reverse complement strand
AAAGTTACAGCCTATATACGTCCCACTCCTGGGCACAGGCCTCCGCTAATTTCTGAGAGGGTTTTAGGGCAAGGAATTGTCCGCCGCGCTGCTCCAATGCGTGTTCGCGAACTTCATATGTCCTCGAAATTTTTTTTTTCTTATTTCTCGGACATGCAGGTTTCCTCACGATGTTTTCTTTCACCGCCGAGCACGTGGTAAATCAGCACTTAAAAATGCAATTAAAATTTCATTGGTGCCGGCGAGGATCGAACCCGGTTTGCTCGCGTACTGTGAAATTTACCGCGAGTGTATAACCATCTGAGCTACCACGACTCTCGGTGTCCTGGTAACCCCATTGAAAATAAAAGATCGCAAATATATGTGACTGCTTATAAGTGATTAGAGGGTTTAACATCACAGTGGGTTGCAATCAAACATTTAGTAAGAATTTATGTCGAATGAAGTATTAATAGAGTCAAATTATTTTCTAAACCCTAATAGCCTGAATAAACAATTAAATTTAAAAAGATGTTCTAATATTGTAAGTTTTTATTGAGTAATACTTACTCTTTTGCATATGTCATTTTATCTAAAGTAAATAGTTGTTTTTCTCTCTTCTCTTCTCTGTCTTTACTTTCTATTACAAACTTGACATCTTCAAGGCAAAAGTGAATAAGCTTTTGTTACCCTAAAACGTAAAGCAGCAGATTTATCATCTAGTGTTTCAACACTACTCAGCTCCAGGTTGGATTTTAGTTAAGCACCTTCTTTAAGTAGCTACTCTCTACGTCTTGAGAAACCAAAAAAAGTTAGCTCTGAAAGGAGCTATTATAATATTGTCCGCGTGGTTCTGAGAAAAGCTGCTTTACGAATCTAAACTACAGATCCGTCCGACGCGAGCCCTGAGAATCAAAAATGTTTCGTGTCCTTTTTTTGCGCCCATAAGCAAAGTAGAGGGCTACCCTACGGGACGCGGGGGAGGAAGGTGGTGAATGCACTTAGCATACCACGCAGCTAGCTGCGTGGTTATGTGGGACTCACTATGATAACCTAAGTGCTTACATACTAAACACCACCTGGGGCTGGCTTTGGCCTAGAGGGCCTGTCTGCCGTATCGGAAGTGACCCCCCCCCCCTTGGATAAAAGGTGGCGGAGTTACGCGCCCATTCAAGGCTTATTTAAATACCTTCGCCATCGGATGATCAAGCTTGCGCTGTTTCTAAGAATCCAAGAGTAGAAAAAGTATACGCTATCGTTCTCGTTCATATTTACGACCAATCGCATGTTAGAATATAGTATGATTTTTATTCGATATTGTATTGTTAATTTCGTAAATATTTTAATTCACATTTTCATTGCTTGGAGATTTCGTAAATTTTGTTAAGTTTTTTGTATAAACATGTATAATAATTTTGGCAATAAACCATTCGAAAACACATTCTACTTATTACAAGTCAAAAACGCATTCTACTTATTACAAGTTTTTCATTATAAAACTCCAACTTTTAAAACCTTATAATACACAAGTAAAATTATCTTCACGTTTTCCGGTCTATTAAATGACTATTTTAGAATCAGAATACTTATTTTTATTAGAACGGTTAAGCTTGCTTTAAATTATTACGAGTAATATTGCAAGATCTATTATTATGTATAACTTCTATACAAAAATTACCCGCCAGTTTTCTAATGCTGGACTTAAAATGTAAAGTTTCGATTTATAACACGTGGTAGTGCTATAGATATCATTCACTTTATCGAACAAATTAAAATAGTTTCAGCATAAGTAATATAATCCAAAATAAATTGTGATACTATAGTTAAGATATTAATTCGTTTAAAAAGATATTTTAGTGATTATCGTGGTCTAATTTTGTGGTAATTTAAATCAATATATTTCTATAATCAGCTGCCGATTCCTACAACAATCCATACTAATTTAAAATGGAATGTTTTCTTAATTAAATACATACTTTAAAAGGCTTTTACACTTGAACAATGTCAATAGACTTTGGAACTTAAAACTAGTATGACAAGCCAAGATAAGCACAAGAACAAAAAAGTTGTATAATAGAGACCTCGTCAGATTGTTAATGACATAACGCTAATTAGGTCAACTAGAACTTAGAAAAGCCTTCATAGCTAGTTTTAGAAACTCGAAATAATTCTCTCGTATCTCTTATAAGTAATCTCTTAATCTCTTATAAGTTCGTAGCCTCAAGTCCATAAAAATGTTTGCTGGTACTAAAATATTTTATGTACGAATACATTTTAGAATATTAAGTAAGTTGAAACATAGACTATCGTACTATTACAAAATATTATAATACAGTTAGGAAGTCTTTTAGTGTTTTGATCGTATAAAGTTGTTAAGAAGTCTCTGTATTTTATACTGTTTGTACCGTACCGTGTGTCTTTTTGTCTATATTGCGATTGATGTAACATTATAAAAGTAAAATGATTACTCTGTTCGCTGTGACAATAATGAATAAAATATTACCTTATGATTCTTGTTGGTTGAAAAAAAATATTAATAATATTAATTAATTAATTAATATTATTAATATTTAAAAAATTTGAGACAACATGTGTGCGATATTTTTACATGATAATGCTTACTATGATTTTAAAACGTAAACGTCATTTTACATTGACCAACTTGAAAAGGAAGTTTTTATATTCGACGCCTATTTTTTCACCGATATTTGAAAATCTAGCTAGGCTGAACGGATTTAAATTATTATTTTTTGTCAGTTAGGTTGTCCTTTTTAGGTAGTTCCATTTAAATTTGAAGAAAATTCCATCCCTAAATACAAGAAATAAGTGATGAAGTTTTGACAACATTCTAGTTGTTAGTTTAACTTTGTGATGTTGATGAACTTTTTTATAAAAATCGAGACTTGAACTCTTTCATACTCTACAACTTAGCTCTGAAAGCCTGATCAGAAGCCATTATGCGTAAATTATTTTAAAATTGTTAGTTTCTGAATTCGGTTTTTAATTTTTATTTAAACTTTGTTTTAACTATTCAAAAAGGGGGAATGGGTAAAAAAAGTTACGGTTCTTACTGATTACGGTTGAAGTTAATAATCCAAAATTCCATTCAAAAACACTTATATATACTTATAATAATAAATGCCAGTGCGAGGAATTCGACTCTGTAGTATTAAGCTGAATACGGATAACTTTAATGTGTTTATTGAATAAATGCCGTATGACAGCTAAAGACGCAATAAATTGGTCTTAAGTTGAAATTAGTTAATCAGTGCATCTTACAACTTATCCTGTCTGTGAGATTCATAAGCATAATTTCGAATTCAAATTCGAAATCATATTTATTTGTGTATACAGATATACAGACAGAATAGATATTTGAAAAAAGCATGTTCACTGCTAAAACTATACCCCCTGATTCACTAGAAACTTAGTGTAGTTACTAGTTATTCCTTTCGTAATGTAAACACTCATTAGGAACGAATTTTACGATAGTCTCATCAAAAAAACTCTTGATATTTTACATCTAGGTACCGCAATAAAATATTATCGTACGCCCTGCAAAGCGAGAGGGTATCAGCTAGATATTATATTAAAATATATAGGATATTCACGATATCCAGTCAAATCAAATGTAAAGAAACTGTGAAAACTGATACATCGTTTAAATATTCATCAATTGAGTTTCAAACTCTTTTTTTTATTAAAATTTTCCATTTCACGAAACATAGATGGGACTTTATTGCAGATTTTAAACAATATACCGAAAATCACAGAAATCGTAATAATAAGACAAATTATTACCATTTCTGTGCCGAAAACCATAGATTTGGAATATATTGACATATCCTATGTCTACGCCGAAAACTAAATAAAGCTGTCTTTGATGAATTGTATAAATTGATTAAAACTACTCTTACGGATTTTATCGCCTTTGATTTTAATTGATTTTTAATTCTCGACGTTTCGGGTGCTTTCCAGTACCCATGGTCACGGGGGACTGAGGTGACTGACGTCCTAATGTCAATGTTAACCCGGAGTAAAATTATGTTTCTATTAGAACATTCTACAACCCAGCGGCTTGTAGAGCATTCTAATAGAAGCTCGCTTAAAGATGTAGCCAATCCTGTCTGTGACATCTCTGACATATGGTAGTACAGCAGGCACACTCTCGACTGTGGCCGGCTTCACTCGGTTACTGTGATGTAGGCGCGGGACCCGAAGCTTGTTGTCGTACAGAACCTGTCGTAGCTGTCGTGCAATTCCTGTACAGGATGCAGGAGTGTAAAAAATTGATTGTGGATGTGGTCTCTCATACATAGGGCAAACAAAAAGATCTATTAAAACCTGCGTAAAAGAACATATAGCTGACGTGAAGCATCAACGTTCCGAGAAGTCTACAGTTTGTGATCATATCCTAGGCGGCCTCAAACATTACATTAGATTTGATAGACCACAAATCCTCGCGAAAGAACATCGTGAGGCTATTGAAATTAAAAAACATCCCAATTTCAATAGAGAAGGAGGCTGGATACTACCACCTGATTGGGACCCTGTACTTAGTAAAATTAAAACTAAACCCAAGCATACCACTGCAAGACTTCAAGACAGAGTAAGTTCATTCTGCATAGATCGTACCATAAACAATAATTAAAAGGTTGAAGGTACTCCGGGTTAACACTGACATCGGGACGTCAGTCACCTCAGTCTCCCATGATCATGGGTGCTGGAAAGTTCCCAAAACGTCGGGAATTAAAAATCAATTAAAATTAAACGCAATAAAATCCGTAAAAGTAGTTTTAATCAATGTGTAGTGTTCGCGTAAATATAAAAAATTGTATAAATTTTATTTTGAACGCTTATAATTAAATAATTCAGGATTATCTTTTATCGCTCGTACCCTATGCCCACCATAAATAATTGTAAACAGAACAATTCTCAAATCTTTATTGCGACATAAATATCCTACACGACATGTTAATTGATCTAAGTGTGCCGCTCCCGTGTAAAGTGACCCACGATGTGATCCATTTACACCTTTTTTTTGTATAGTAAATTATGTAGGATGCTGTGTTATTTAACATCTTGGCTCTGAAAATTGTTTTTAGTACGTATTATAGATGCAGCCAAGAGATATATGCATTTAATTTTTTTACGAATAAAATAGATAAGAGTCTTGTCTAAAGAAATCTTACTACTCTTCCATATTAGTACTAAACAGTGTAGTGGCGGTGTGAGTATATCAAATAACCCACGCTGTCCTATGGATGTCGTATGACGCGGAGGGAAACTGAATTAGGAAATGGGCATGAGCATCTTTCTGGTTAAATCTTAAAATTATAAAAACTACTTTTGCCAACCCGCCTGCCAAATAAGGGTGGGCATTGACGAACCGTTTACAAAGACCGTTTTGTGTTCTGCGACGATGAAACCGTTTTACGTCCTGGGTTCAAACATTCTCCGTTGCACAAACCAGTCTTCGAATTACTTGGTGCGATTTTTTATTTTACGCCTATGAAAATACAGTCGAGAATGCAATGATTCAACTATTTATCTCGCCCGTCGCAACGTCGTTAACGTTGCGCGTTATATTGTTTGTGGTCTTTGGTTCCGCGTTCATTTATAAACGTAGACGGAGACTAAACAGTCATTGCAATAAAAAGTGAACTTTTTATCGATGAAATACCGTCGCTAATGTTAACGTTAATGTTGATGGTAATGAGAAGTTTGTTTGAGCCAGTCCTAAGCTTGAAAAAGTATGAAGAGAAGTTCATTTCATCATAAAACAAATTATTTGAATAAGGTTTCATATATTTCAAACCGTTGAAAGTTGTAGGAAACTGAAACCATCTCACTCGACGAAAACGCAATTCTATTCCGTGTGTGATAAGTTTCGCCCTTAAGCTGCCTTCAAACCAGTTGCAACAATGACCGTTTCCTGCAACCGTTTTTGTCGTCACAACAACGATTGCGTTTCGTCCGTCAAAAATTCTACAAAGACTACTTGCACCATTTCTGATAAGCGTACCAACCCCGTAGATAGTGGCCACGCTACGTTCAGGAGTGGAATTTTGACTGGCAACAACGGTAACAGTAAATTTAGTGACAAATTTTATTTATAATTAATTAGAAGCAAGTGCTAGAAAATCTTACTACTTTATGTAATTAATTTTAAGGTGTTTTTTGTTTTTGACATTGCTACCGCTTATATAAAAAGCGACACTTAGTAGGTAGTTATTTATTAGTATTTTTGTACCTATCTATCTATACCTATATACTATCTATACACACCTATTCGTATTATAATAATTTGTATATTATTGTGAATATATGCTATGTCAGCATTTCGATAATAAAAGAGAAAAAAATTGTCGAATTTAAAAAAATTATTAATTAATATTTTAACGTTCTTCGAACGGTAAATTCCACTTTACATTGATGACTCTTATAATCATAACGTATTAATACATTATCTTCACGCTTAACATATGGATTCACGACCGCAGCACCAGGCGTGTTGCGTTGCAATTTAAACTTTGCTAACCATCGCGAGTCTGAGTATTTTTTACTAGCGTATGCGAGATGGTTTTTTATATAGAATAAAGGTGATAAAATAGCACACAACACCTGATGGTACGTGAATGCTGTAGCTCATAGACACCTACATCTTTCACTAACACGTCTGAGGACTGAGAGAGACGGAATGCTTTGTTTCCTGTGAAAAGGGTATCCGGATCTCTGCACTCATCATACGAAACACAGCAGCATTGAGCTGCTATTTTACCCTGGTATTCTTTGAAAGCGTGGTTCGTCAGTTATACCGACATCTCTCGGCCGTCGTAATATTTTCCTGGCAATTGCAACGGATCAAAATTGGGTGGTGATGGATTCACTTTCGCCAAACATTAGACATGCAATAAAACTATATGTATATGTCAAATAGTTAACTGTGAAATATAATATATTTACTTTACGGCTTTACCACTTGCTCGGCGGTGAAGTAAAATATAATGAGGAAACCTGCAAGTTCAATATGAAGAAAAAATCTTTCTAAGACATGTGAAATTCTATTACGTTGTAGAGCCACACTGCAGCTATATTATAGTTGTGGCACGAATGGGTCGGCTCGACAGGGGTGGGACCACGCTCTCATAGAATACCAGCGTAAAATAGCAGCGTAATGTTGCTGTTTTCGTATGGTGAGTAAGAACCGGAGACCCTTTTTACCGGAATCGAGACATGCCATCTTATTCTTCAGGGATAACAACGCATTTGCATTTTGATCCTTAGTTGAGGATAAATGTGAATGTCTATGGGCCACAGTATCCACTTACCATCAAGTGGACTGTGTGCTCGTTTGTCACCCAATGCTATAAAAAAAAACTCGCCAACATGCGTTAGGGCAACTTAGCTGACACTTCCCTATCGTGAAACCTACTCGGAAACGAGAACAGTGGAACGTACGTAGACTGTAATTTTACTTGATGGCTCTGCAGTGTATGGCTAAGCTATTAGCTTCTTCGAATCGCGCAAGTAACAAACAATTATTTGTACGGTCTAGAAATAATTACTCCGGGTCTTGATATTTTATATGTGCAATTTAACTATGAAAAGCGATTCCACGATACGTAAAAAATATCCTTTAAAAAAAAAGATACGACACAAGAGTACACCTATTTTAAATTAATAGTGTAGTGTTATTAGCATTTGTTATATAGAGTAACCGTCTGATACTGTCCACTTCTGGCCGCAGGGAACCCAGAAGTAGCCACTGAACTGCCACAATGCGTGTTGAAGTACTTCACATGTCTTCGAAATATTTTTATTCAATTTCTCAGACATGCAGGTTTCATCGCGACGTTTTTCTTCACCGCTGACCATGTGATAAACTTAAATTTGCAATTGACAATTTCACCGGTGCCAGCGGGAATCGAACCTGGGTTGCTTGGTTACTGTAAAAATAAGTTTAGCTCTTGAGCTACCACCGCTGTTGTTATATGCACGTATTTATTTATATGGTATATTATATATGTAGTGTGTAGTGTGTAGATATAGATGCGCATATTTGTTTTTTTTTATTTAATATAATTATATATTATAATATCCATCCGTTACAGCCTACAAAGGTCTACTTGATGAATGTAGGCCTCCCGCATATACTGTCATAAAGGGGGAATTTCACTATCGTTGCTGCGCAGCTGGATTTGCAACCACAGCTTTGTTATTATCACGTTTACTCCATTGTAAATAAATTTATTAATAACAGACTATAAAATAATAATTGCTCGGGTTGATTATTCCTTTTTCTTTTATCGAGGCTTTCATAATTACTTTTAATTCGTTGAGGGGAAATTCATTAAAAGATAACCATCCATCAGTCTCTCCCATAGATCGCCTCTCAGAGTGGATCAATGTTGCCGCACTTTAACACTATGCAATGTGAACAATATGAGTCTTTTATCTAGGATAAGGGTGACAAACGAGCACACAGTCCACCTGATGGTAAATGGAGACTGTGGCCCATAGACATCTACATTTATCCTCGATTAAGAATCAAAATGCAGATGCGTTATCACCCTTGAAGACTAAGAATGCCTCGGTTCCAGTAAAATGGGTGTCTGATTCTTTAGACTCACCATACGAAACACAACTGCATTAAGCTGCTATTTTACGCTGGTATTCTGTGAGAGCATGCTCCTACCCCGGTCCAGCCGACCCATTCATGCTACAACCATTATAGCTGGAGCGTGGCTCTACCACGTATATACGTAGTTATTATTTTTAAAATGCTGCTGCCCATTGCTTGTTTCACCTTCCCCTATCACTTTTAACGACACCCACAGGATAATATCAGGTAGTGGATTTTATATATTTCGCCATTTCGGCTACTACTTGCATCTATTTTAAAAAGAACAGTACAGTTCATACGTAGGTTTATTCGTGATAGAGCCACGATGCAGCTATATTATGATTGTAGCAAGAATAGGTCGGTTCGATGGGGAAGGACCGCGCTCTCACAAAATACCAGCGCAAAATAGCAGCTTAATGCTGATGTGTTTCGTATGGTGGGTGTAGAAATCCGGAGGCCCTTTTTACTGGAAACGAGGCATTCCATCTTAGTCCTTAGGGGTGACAAAGCGTCTCACATCTGCTTTTTGATTCTTAATATCGAGGATCAGGTGGACTAAAACTCTCTCGCCATTATCGCAATTGATGGCAAAATCCATGTTTACCACGTTCTTTTAAGAAACGTCGTCATGTGATTTAATGTAATCCAATGTAATGTAATTATTGGTATGACACTATGTTTTTTATATGTATGCATTTTTTATGGACTTTGTGGTCGTTTGTCACCCTTATTCCATAGAAAAAATAAATAGATAGTAGCGTTCAAATTTAACTAGCTCTATATTTAACTACAAAATGAACACTAATGTCTTATTCTTTATAGGTAATTATAAATTCCCGTCCATAGTTATAATATTACGGTAAACCTTGATGAGATTGAACTTTCTAACCTTTCGTACTTTATCATAGAACTGTTAATAACAGCTGACGAGGTGTTAATAATCGAAACGTGGTGTTAAAAATTTAATAATTCGAAATTTAAAGTTACGATTTTTGCCACTATTGTTAATTATTAGCACCTACTCCCGCCAAGAACTCACATTTTTTTTAATTTTACTCACTAGCCTAGTCTTCCGAGGAAAGCTTTTATAAAGTTACTGCCTAAAGTCTTCAGACTTAACCTTCTTCAAGCTTATACGTTCCACTCCGGGCCACAGACCTCTCAATGAGGGTTTTAGAGCGAAGAAGTGTCCAGCGTGCTGCCCCTTTTTGATCACACATCCTTACCAATTCTTAAAGGATCTACTCCTATACTCCTCAATGTGGCTTTTCTCCTAATTAAAAGCGTGTTGGCTACCTTTTTTGCCAATTGCTTTTACGAACTTTCAAATCGATACTTTTTAAGACATTGTTTACGTATATAACTATTACTTTCTGATACGTTATTTTTTTAATTTATTCATTATAACCCGTTCTAATTC
Organism: Parnassius honrathi; assembly: GCA_018247895.1. Taxonomy (NCBI): domain Eukaryota; kingdom Metazoa; phylum Arthropoda; class Insecta; order Lepidoptera; family Papilionidae; genus Parnassius; species Parnassius honrathi. The sequence continues at coordinate 1,747 of DWHP01005716.1, read as the reverse complement.
CACAGCCGAACATATACCGCCCTAATAGCCCATCTCGTAGGGGGACATGTATGTCCATCTTTTCTTTCAATTGCTTTATGTCGCCTCTTGTGTCACCTACACTATGACACGGAATAGTTGATCATCTTACGCTACCACTACGCAGTACTCCATTTTCACTTATTTGCTTCTACCTTTTTTTTTAAACTAATGATTCCAATTTAACTTAAAATAGAAAACCGACCACATTTTGGGTGTCAGCACACCATCACGTCGAACGATGCCATTGATCAACGTCGATGTCATTAGATTGGTGTGGTAACTTTAGCTGATCGACGGATGCTGTTCGATAAAACGTTGTTCAATCATCGATCGACAATTAGTCGATGTGGTTGTGGGCTCATCGTCAGTATCTTTCAAAATGCGGTCGGTGGAGCGGGACTGGTTCTCGAATAATCAAGTAATTCGATCGACGTCGTCCAATCCATTCTACCATCGATCGCTGCCATCGATAGATCGGTGTGGTAGAAATTGTCAATCGAAGTCGACTAATCCATTCTACCATTGATCAATTGGGCAGTCTCTTTTGAGTTAAAAAGTTCAGTCCTTAGGGGTAACAACAACACATCTAATGCGCGTTCTTTATTTAAGTTGGTTGCAGAAGTCCATTGGTTGCAAAAAACACTTACCATCATGTGGATTAGTAGATCATTTATCGCTCCAATATTATACAAAATAACCATAATACAAAGACAAACAAAACTAAGCAAGTTTGCAATAAGCAGCTTTGTGCTTTTTGTATAGTCCGTAATGATATTTTAAAAAATATTAAGGTTATTCCGTCAATTACATATGTTAAAATGACAGTTTAGTATTTAAAGGTAAATATACTTAATTATAATCCGCCATGACGTTAGAAAGTTCTTTTCATAAGTTAGAAATAAATATACTTGATTCAATCAAACATAAAGTAACAAATGTAAATTGTTAAAGTAAATAAAAATTTACATATCCTTTTGACTAATCATTTTATTTTCTTCATTTAAATGTCCGTACCTAAACAAATACGTTAACAAAGCTTTACTACCTTTATGTCTTACATTTCTAAGTAAAAAAATAATTAACACTGTCATAAAATTTTTTATAATACCTTTGTATAACATTTGTAAGCAAATTTACAACTCAACGTGGGTAATGACGAGTGTGCTTTAACGCCTGGTCATCCTTATTGTGTTCCGTTTAGCGAGAATATTTTAGATGTCGGTTACGTTAAATAAGCATTAGCGTGTGCAAAATTCTCGAAGTATTTAGACGGGGAACTAAAAATTAATTTAATTAAAATTCCATAGCCTTCTACGAATTAACAGAGTTATTGTTTTTTATCATCGGCTTAACTTTAGGAACTCCTCTAGCGTAATACGTCGTGCATAAATAAATTGTAAATTGACAAACAAGCATTACTAAATTTAAATACCACTCACAAAATCTTTTCCGAATTTTCTAAAAAGCTAATTCTTGCAAGAAACTTTAAAACTGAAAGAAATATTTTATATAGATACCAGCTTGCCAGGCAGACGTTGTTTTGCCCTTTTCGACGACCTTCGTCGTATCCTATTAAAAAACCTTAAATTCGCAAAAAAAAATGTGGGTCACTCATGGGCAAAAAAACTATCCTATCTCTCAAGTTAACCCAAACCGCACACGGTGTGCAAATTTGATTAAAATCGGTTAAGTAGTTTAGGAGTCCATCGCGGACAAACAACGTGAC
>DWHP01005715.1:0-11772 GCA_018247895.1 Parnassius honrathi | reverse complement strand
CTTAACACTTTGATACTCGAATGGATCCCATATACGAACGATATACAGGTTGTTTTAACGCTACCGTGCTAGTTGGGTTACGCATCAAAGTTAAGTGACGATGGATTAGTAGGGTCTGCAGTGTGGATCCCTAAATACAGGATTTTTTTTAATTTTAACTCTCCCTGACTCATCTGTATTCACAGATGAGGCTTTGGCTATTTTAGAGGCAGTTTCAGAATCACATGGTCTGAAAAAGACCCTCATTTTCTCGGACTCCCTTAGTTGCCTTCAAAGTCTTGTATCCAGTCCTTTTCACTATAAGATTAGGTACCCACTAATTTTAAATATTAGAAAGTCTCTGTACTACTGTCATAAAACAGGGTTGAATATTGTATTGGCTTGGATCCCTAGCCACTGCGGGATTCAGGGTAAAGAAATTGCGGATAATTTAGCTAAAGATGCCACAAAATCTGGCTCTATCCCTAGACGATGCCTCTATGCAAATTACCTCCTGCCAAAGGCAAACTCCGGCCTTCTGTCTTCTTGGCAAAGTTATTGTAATCGGTCTAAATTTTTAAAATGTATTCACTATTCTGAAGTCCAAATCAATATCCCATCAAAACCCTGGTTTTTTCAATATCGCCACTTTAATAATAATAATATAATTTTATTTCAGATATCCTAAATAATCCGTATAATATGTTAGTGAATGTGAAACTTATAATTTATGTTAGTACCTAAATCAAATTCTTAAATACAAGTGCCTTATCAACTAAACAGAGGCGGTAATATTGTTTAAGAATAAGCGATTCATATCTATCAGCAATTATTTTCATGATAGAGTTGGAGCTAGCCTGCACCCTACCGAGCAACGAGGCTATTTTCTTTCTTATAATGGCGTAGTAGTCATCCGTATGCGCCTTTGCAAACATTCCCGATGCACTGCAAAATCAGGGTAGCGCCAACAATACCCTGAAGCCGTTATTGTACTGGACGCTAAGGCGTCGACAGCCCGCTGTGAATAATTTGACCACAGACTGCACGTGTAGAAAATTTGACAGTAGGCTTTAAGTAAACTTATCTTTACTTGTTCACTACACCGAGCAAACCTACGTGCCAACATATTACATCGGACTGCCAGCGTCCTACGTTCCCTTTCAATGTCCACATTGTTGTTTAGGTCATCGGTAGCAAAATGCCCTAGGTACTTAAACTTACTTACTCGTTTTAAATCAGTGCCATTCAATTTAATAGAAGGCACTTTTTCTGGGCTTCTACAGCCGACGGCCCTAAACACCATGAACTCGCTTTTATAAGTGTTATAACTCAAGCCATGGTTTAATGCGTACTTCTCACATATCTTGAGGAGTTCTTTGGCCGCCTTGACCGTTGGACTCAGCAGCACCATATCGTCCGCGTAACTAACGTTATTAAAACTTACGTCATCGATACGACATCCGACTCCTTTCCTGCTCAGTGAAGAATGATAACATTATATTTCTTATGATTTTAACTTAGAGTAATTACATACAGGTTTTAATTAGAGATAGCGAAGGATTGTTATTTTCATAACCACAATATGCTACGCCTTTAACTCATCGATTAACACTCAAACCACTCAACCGATTTTATTAATGAAATATTGTAAATGTGTATTGCTTGCTTCACCTTGAGACAGAGGATAGTTTCTGTCCCGAATAGTGACCCTCAATATTTTTTATTGAAAATATAACTGACAGGCTGTAATTATACACTGACACTATTTGGCGGTAAAAAAAGAACTAAGAATAATTTTAAAAATATTCAGTTACGAAGTATAAGATTTAATACAATCGTATAGACGTGATGCATGCCGTGAACAACAGCGATGTTTTACTGCAAACGCCTCTGATTCAAGCGCATTGTCTTTGACAACATTTCGATCAATTTTAATTGAAAACTAATTCCACAGCGTGTTTTGAAATATATTTTGAATAAACTGCAAATTGAAATATTTTTTTTATAAAACTGAGTTGACAAATGTATATTAAAATTACTTTTACGGATTTGATCGCGTTTAATTTTAAATTATTTTTAATTCCTGACGTTTGGCTGACGTGAAGCATCAACGTTCCGAGAAGTCTGCGGTTTGTGATCATATCCAAGGCAGCCCCAACCATTATATCAGATTTTATAGACCACAAATCCTCGCGAAAGAACATCGATTCCTACCAAGGATGATACGTGGTGCTATTGAAATTAAAAAACATCCTAATTTTAATAGAGTAGAAGGCTGGATACTACCACCTACTTGGGACTTTGTGATTAATAAAATTTAAACTAAACCCAAGCATACCACTGCAAGACTTCAAGACAGTTAATTCATTCCGCGTAGATCAGGCCATAAATAACAATTAAAAAGCTGAAGCTACTCCTCGTTAACATTGAGATCGGGACGTCAGTCACCTCAGTCCCCCGTGACCATGGGTGCTGAAAAGTAGCCGAAATGTCGTGAATTTAAAATAATTTTAAAAAAGTGGTCTAGGTGCGACCCGAAAAGTCCACACGACTAACTTCCCAGTGGAAAGAATTAAAAAAGTATCATATGTTTTAATATTTTATGCAATTTTTCATTCGGCACAAAAAACGACTTGACCAATTTAGCTCAAAATTTTATGAGGTCTAAGTTACATAATTATGCGTTAAATGAAACTAGTCCCATGTCAATATCACTTTCTGTTCTCGAGATACACTAGGCGAAAATTTAATCCGAACATACACATCATGTGCAAACACGGACATTCTCCTAAAAACTCTAAATTCAACTCTAAACACCATGAAACGTAAAGATATGTTAAAATTTCCAATTTGTAAACTCGGACCCGTTACAATAACTTCCCACTGGGAAGTTAAAAACGCGATAAAATCCGTAAAAGTAGTTTATAATCAATGCGTAGTGTTCGCGTAAATATAAGAAATAATTAACAAATGTACTTAACGTACTTCTATTAACCTGATGGTAATTGGCTACTGCAGTACATTGACATCTTCAACCAACTTCAAGCACACAAGGCTACAGATGTGTAGTGATCTGAGCACTAAGATGGAATGCCTCCCAGCCTGTAATTATATCAGCTCTCTAAGTTCTTCGAACCGGAATGGCAGCGGCTTCATCACTGACTTCTGCATTACATTCGCAAATCGGTAAAGACATAGCGAAATGTATTGAAATCAAACTGTATATATCCTTTCTACTTCTCTCACTTATAAATGAGTTGGTGATTCATTCTATTATGAATGTTGGATATGTAATAGTAAATTTTGAATAGCTATGAACATACATTTAGCAACCTTATTTAACTTTTTTGCAATAAATATCTGTTATACCAAACAATTCTTATTTATATAAAGAAAGTTATGATGAAATGATGCCATTCAAAAAGATGGATATACTAAAAAAAGAGTTGAAGTAGAAAATGTTAAAGTTGAAGTTGTTGGTAGAAAATATGGAAAAATTGCTGAAGAAAAGAAAAGTTGGAACCGAACCGAAATAATCTTATTATTATCGAAATTTTGTCAGCCAAGATTAACCAAACAAATTATGCGATGTTTATATTATTTTTTGTTAATCTACACAAAAAACGAACATTTAAAATAAACATTTTTTTGAAAAAAAAAGAATCACATAATAATGCTTATTTATAAATTTTTAAGCGAAGCGAGATCGGGACTTAGGGCATTCCGACATGGATAGGTTAGGTTAGAAGGAGATGGTGCCATCTCCTTCGTTCTTTGTTTTTTACAAACCACTCAGAAGGTGGAGCCCCGCCAAGAGGGGCTCCGTCGACCAGGCTTCCCTCGACTGCGCTACGTTGAGTAGCGTGGTGCCTTCCTTTCCCAACTCTCTCTCCCCATAAATCGGGTTTCACAATTATACGTAAATAAGTGCATTTTCATGAACATTTAAAGCCCTGAAACCAATTCCGATTCCTGTATTTTTTTTCGATAAGCCGACGTAAAAATGAAGATTTACAAAAAAAATCATCGAAATCAGATAATTTTTCATTTTGTAGAGCCAAAAAACGAGGGGACCGCGATAACGTAAAATTACCCTTATAAAAATACCCTTTTGTGAAATCAAAAGGAGACTTAGAGTATTGAATCCTAAAAATTAAATGAAAAGTTGTAAGTCTGTAAGAACTGTTATTTAGCGGTAAAAATAAGTAAGAAAGTAGTACATATCCTGACGGACCTCTCGGCAGAAAGTATTCTACCCCCTAGTGAATTCATTACAATCAAAAAGTTCACTACAGTGCGTGGGTCTCTCTTATTTAAACGGATGATTTGTAATATCAAATTCAAGGCAATTTTATTCAATTTAAGATTTAATGATCTTATGGAGTTTAAAATCTCCGCATGTATAAAAATTAGACCCACTTTGGGAGACAAAATAGACTCAAGGATTTGTTTTCAATTTTCACTAGTTTATTTGAGTAATATTGATTGATGACGAATATGCTTACAAAGCATACAAAACAGAATACTTATGGAGTTACGACGGTGTCTATATGTCTGCCGGTTTCAGAGACTGTTTAATTTAGATGATTGAATTCCATGTTCAATATTAGGTAAAATGTAAAAAATATGAGTTTTCGATATATTAAACTTCCAATTTGTAGAAAAGACCTGGAAATAATAAAATTTACTGATATTTGTCATATGATATAGAATTCAAATTCAAATTCGGAATTTTGAATAAATTACTTCTTTTTTTTTAAATATATGTTGATTTCGGAGAATTCAATTAACCAAATAAAAACGACGTAAAAATTCGATTTTTGACTTATAAGACCAACCTCGGTGTATCCTCAGTTGTTTTACGAAAAATTATCAGAATTGCGATTTTTTGCATTCGTATAAAAGTTTTCGGAAAAATCGTTTAAAACTCTTGCTCTATCACACTTCTGAACTAAAACATCGTTTTGAATATTTGACAATATAATTACGTACGTTATAAATCAATAATGCTTGGATGGTAGAAGTCTTCATTACATATTGCTTGCTTTGATATTTCGTAATATCACCAAGTGAAATCAAGTGTTTTAAGTGAGAAAAGAGACTAAACAATTATTAATAACTTAAAAAGTGAGCGTAATTTTAATTCAACTTGTGAATTTTTGATATACACATTATATAATATATGATAACAAACTTTTTATTAAAACCACAAAGATTTGACATCAGCGACTGTCAACTATATAAAAACAATACGCCCATTTTGCAACCGTGATTGCAAACGGCGCAGCGCCGGACTGTTACATGCGACCGTACGAAGACATAAAGTGCACGTGCGAAAACAAAATATACGCCGGTATTGCGCTTCCACAACAACGGCGTACAGCCGACGTTGTCTCACGCGTACGTACGACGGTCGCAAGAAAACGCCAAGTTGTCGCACGGCCTGTGCTCAGAGTGCCTGCGGCGAGCGGGTCGCGCGCGGCCGATATTCGCGCGCGACCTCGAACCATGTCCTGAAAGGGTCATGGAGACGATCTCCGAGGATGCCGAAGCTGAATTGGAACTTGGTAAATATGCCTATTTGAAAAACTTGTCTTATTTTTGGATAGAACTAAAATAAAAATCATATCTGATTTAAGCAGTGTACTGGACTTAGACATCTAACATGTTAAAAGAAATTTCATTAAGTGCGCTAAGTATAGAAAGCGGATTAGGGAAACATTATTATACTCGCTGGACATTAAATGTCACACCGTGATCTGCTTAATATGTCTGAAATTTTTTAAAAACTTTATTGTTTCATCTATTGAGATTCCCGACTTCCTCTAATTCTTAAAAGGCACCTAGAGAATGTAATTAGTGGTAAATTTCCGTACATTTAAACTAGCTCATATGTGTAAATCAAACCCAACATCTTGAATAAAAAAAAACTGTATAGAAATTACAAGAGCCGTCACTTTGTTAGTAGTGAAAGTATGTATTTTGTTTTTTATACTATAACATCAAACAGTCTAGTTGATTGTAAGGGGCTGCTGAAGCTATGTGCGTCATTAAACGCAGTTCGTAACTAGTAGAATAAATAGCTCGGTGATCTGATAACCGATCGGGAGGATTTCAAAGATCACGAAGATAATCGAGTGGCGGTCCCGTGTCGGTAAGATTTAATAAGTGGTAGAGTTTAAATATCTATGTTACTTCTACCGTACATCCAGTATAAGAGTTACAGGTTATGAGAGGTTTACTTGGTGAAATAACTGCTTTGCTACCTAGGAGTCTACTACTGGCTCTACTGGTTCTGTTTTCCTCTGTCGGCCCGACACCCATGGAATGTTATGAGGTAGTTTATATTCTTACACCACCACTACACGGTATTTCTGAACGGCGTTGAATGTAATGATTTCTTAAATAAGCCGGGCTAACTAAGACAATAGAACGTCAAACACCTCAGTCACCCCCGTGAACATGTGTGCTGTAAAGCACCCGATACGTCGGGAATTAGAAATAAGTTAATTAAACGCGATAAAATCCGTATATGGTTTTATTCAAGGTGTTGAATGTACTTATAATAAGCTATAACGATCATATATTGTACTAATAAGGTTTAAAAATTTTCACAGCGTTGGGTGACAAACGAGCACACAGTCCTCTTGATGGTGAGTGGATGCTGTGGCCCATAGACATCCACATTTATCCTCAATTAGGAATCAAAATACAAATGCGTTGTCACCCCTGAGGACTAAGATGGAATGACTCGATTCAAGCTAAAAGGCTCGTCGGTTCTTTATACTCACCATACAAAACACAGCAGCATTACACTGCTATTTTACGATGGTACTCTGTGCGAGCGTGATTCTGCCCCTGTCGAGCCGACCCATTTATGCTACAACTATACTACTAATATAGCTGCAGCATGGCTCTACCACGTATAAAACAGTTATTTTTTAAAAAGCATAACTCAGTTGCCGTGTTAGCGACCGGCATATGACTTCCACCGAATTTACACAATCGAGCTGCAGGTTTTCGAATCCGGCACCCGCGACTAAACTTCGGACGACAGTGATTGAACTATAAACTGTAGTTTTCAGTTATCCGCATTACAAGTTTGTGTTTGTTCCTTGTATTGATGGCGTGTTTATATACATCACAGCATTTTCCTAAATATATTGAGAAGCTAAACTAAATAAATATACGTAGTTTAAACTGAAGCGTGGCTCTACCACGTAACGAATGACAAAGATTATGTAATATGGCAATGACAAAGATTACGTAAATGTAAATTAAAGAGCCAGGTAATAATAAAAATATTTAAACGTAACTGAAAACAAACACACCCACAAGTACGATTGATTGATGTGGTTTATCTTCGCAGCATAAATAATTGACCGTAAATCATAAAACTGTTTGTTTACAAATATACTTTGATGGAGTCGATCTGGCTGTAGTAATAAAGAGATATTTGCGTATTTATAATTCGGTGATTTACAAGTTTGTATAGTAGAGGTCACCATTTGCAAATTGTTATAAGGTCATGCCCATGCTAGGGTTTCCAAATATTGGAGCCTACAAGGACAAATCTCAATTTCGCAAAAAAGAGTAATTTACAATTTTTTGTCGAACAAGTGACAAACATAATATGCAAATTGTATTTTTTTATTACATATTTCATTGAAATTCACGGTTGTATTATTTTTTAATGTACTATCACTTAAAGGTAATCACAGCATGTTATCAATTTACAATTTGGTACTATTTACCTAAAGAATTATTTTTTTTAATGAATTTGATATTGTATGCGCGCGCGTGCGCATTTGAGTGTGTGTGTGTGTGAGTGTTTGTGTTGAGTGTATACATTAGTTATAAACAATTAAGTACACGATCTGTGCTTTCACAATATTTGAAATATTTACAAAAAATCTTATAACATTGAGATACGGAATCAAAATTAATATCAACGATATCACTACATTCATTAAAGGTTTTACAAAGACTTGCACTGGCGAATGCGCACCGAGAACAGTTCTACAAAATGTAATTCGTTTGCAAGGAGTTCTTATTGGAGTGCGGAAATTAAATAGGGCGAGAGGCTGTGGAATGTGGACAATCTACCTCATTTCTAAGCAGCTTGAATAAAAACATAATATCTATCAGTTTTAGACGTATCGATAACGGTAGCATATTAAAACATTAAAGTGTATCTGCATAGGATGATATTTTAGTGCTTTTCCAACAGAATATGCAAGATGCCGCATAAAACGTTTTTGAAATCTCCATAATTTAAAGACCACGCTATAACGATATACTGCAGCAGAAGTGAACCTAATAGCTTTGTAGTGCGTATATCTAGTTATGGTTACGTTACAACCAATAACTGTTATGAAATATCTTTTACTGTTGAAAACTTTAAACTACTGAGAGTTATTTCGTAACACGTCAATCCGCGACACTATTTTCGTGCTGTATTGTCCATTGTAATATTATAACTAACTTCTGCTAGCTTGTTTGTCACTATATTAAAAAAAAAACACTCTCACACTTGTTTGGTAAACCGATACTACCTGTTCGGGAATTAACTATAGCGACAAAATTCATTTATAAAGCAAATGTCAATCAATTAAGAATGGAACAAATTTTAAAATAAGACAATAGTGAATAACTCTATTTTTATTATGATAGCTTTATTTTTGTTCGTTTTGTTGCGGCGTTGTCGTCACGCCACCTGCGGAATACACCGAAGCTTAAATCGCGCTATAAAAGTTTCGAAGTACAGGGCGCTATATATAGAACAGCTCCGAACGACTGAACTAAATATTCTCCACTCACCATCCCCCGGCAGGATAACTTGCAAGGCGGGAGATCTCCGCTTTCGTTCTACGGCAAAAGTGACAAACTGACGTGATGCAACAACACGCCACTTTATGCAATTTTCGTAAAACCTCGACTTCAAGCTTTCTTTATCGTCCTCAACTACCCCACCCATTTGCTCCCGAGCAGATATTGTTTGCAGTCTTCAGATTTTGCAAGCCATCTAGCTTTACAGGGTTCATCGAATCACTAGAATAACGTTATCTGTTCCTTCAAACAACTCTCTGCGCTACAGTATTCGTCACACTCTGGGCATTACTACTCGCCTCTGTTTCACGGCACTCTTGCAGATTAGTTGCCTTCTTCTTGACTCACCGTAGACTACAAGGCAATCCTTGGCACTCGCACGTTTATCTATAGCTAGACTGCATCATCACCCTCAGGTCTGAGCAGGTGAGTGATGTGGCGGCGCTTTCGTCACGCCACACGCGAAACACACCGAAGCCTAAATCACATTATGTAATTTTCGAAGTACTGTTCGCTATATATAAAACAGCTCCGAACTAATACACTGAACATCGTCCGCTCCCTGAGCCCAGCAACTTGCCCAGCGGGAGCTTTGTTCTTGTTCTACTTAAAAAAAAATTATGTATGGTACAAAAATGTCTGAGAAAGTTCTGTTCAGTGCTGATATCTCTTTGTTATTCAAAGATTTCTCCTTTTCATTCTACGGCCAAAATTTCATTTCACAGTCCACTGACGCTAAGTCGATGTTGTGGATGAAAGAAATTCACATGTATCAGTCATTAAGAATCTACAAATACATCATCTTCAGTTTTATCAGAAAAATAGTATCCGGTTCTCGCCGCGCATAAAGCGAATCGTAGCAGCATTTCCCTGCTATTTTACACAGGTCATTCAAAGTTGGCCTTCTCTGTTCGAGTCGATTCATTTGTACTACACCTACGCTTTAGTATGACTAGCACATAACATGTCATCCCTTCATCCCTTTAAAACTTTAAGTGGTTGAGGATTGCGATAACTGCCTCATGCGTCATACTTGGAAGCAGGTGCTGCATTGCTCGGGTTTAGAACATATTTATTATCGTTAATCATTCATATGTTTTTTTTGTTTTGTTAAGTAATTTTATCACAAAAAATGCTATAATTACCTGAGTCTATTTCTTTTTAAACATGATTAGGAATGTTATATAATAGGCTTTAAAAAAAACGACAATAAAGAGAATATCTGCTTAATATTGTCTGTAAGATATCCGTGCCATAAATGAACGTTCACACTGTTAAACCTTTTACCGTACTTGCACCCGTTGTTATGATTATAAGAGTATCTAAATAGAGTAGAGACACAACGAGAGTCCAAAACGGCATGACCCGTTTACCAATCAAGACTATTTTCAATAAAAAAAAATCCATCATAGCCCTAATTGTAAGATAACCGATCATTATGTAATGTTACATAATAATCTTCACAATCAATACCAATATGAATCCATTTCAAACTACCTGCATTAATTGTAAAGTAGATCATTATAGAAATTTTTTCGCCATAGTAGAACAGCGCCTACACTTGACGCGCCAGGCAGCTGAATACGTACAGTGGTACTGAGAAGGTTATAATTGTTGAGTCCATTGTGACATAAGGTAATTCTAAAGGTTGTGAGTAAAGTTAAATTAAAATATATTCTTCTTTGTAAATGTAAAATATAGTGTGTTAAGAATCATCACATATACTTTGAGTGTAATTAAGCAACGAACACGGTAATAAAACGGTTAACTAAGTAAGCTGTCGTGGTTATTTTTTTTATAGGATACAGGTGACAAATTAGCACACAGTCCACCTGATGGTAAGTTCTTGCTGCGGCCGATAGACATCTACATCTATCCTCGATTATAAATCAAAACGCAGATGCGTTGTCACCCCAGAGACAGCCAAAGACAGCCACTCGACTATAAAATATGCCTATGCAGCTGCAAAGAAAATATTTAGTAATAAAAAAGGAATACGTTTACCCCGTCGTATTCCTCTTCCAAAGTGTGGAGGACTTTTACCACTTATCCCCATATTTGCAGGAAGATAGAATACCTCGTTTCCAGTAAAAAGGGTCTCCGCTTCTCCGCACTCACCATACGAAATACAGCAGCATTAAGGTACTATTATACGCTGGTATTCTGTGAAAGCGTGGTCATTCCCCGGTCGAGCCGACCCATTCATTCTACAACTATACTAATAATATAACTGCAGCATGGCTCTACCATGTATAAAGGTTATATTGGAGAAAAGCTGATACAATGGATCAGTAAAAAGAATTGGCAATAGGCTGGCCATATTACCGATAACCGATGGGAGAGGAAGATTCTCCAGTGACTGCCTCGGTCGCTATTACGATCCCCATTAGATTCGCTGACGACCTAATAAAACCGGGTCGATGGATGCAAACGGATTAGGACCGGGTTTTGCGGTATTTTTCGGAGAAGTACTACGCGCGTAATTGTATAAAGATTTAATGATGATGATGATGGTAATAGAAAATATATCTCCCTATTGGGATTCAACCCTGGACTCGGAGCACACTAATTATTTTGAACACGAAGTCGATAGTCACACTTTGTACCTTTATAGAAAAGCGTTGAATTCTTTAGGTCGCCTATCACGCAACAGCTACCTATGAATACAGGCGCCGTTTTATTAACGAGAAAAAAGCGACTGAAAAAAAAGGATTTTCACACACGAACCAAAGTCGTCACAAAAATAAACGTTCTATAGATTTTGTTACGAAAATAGAATGACTCATATCACATTTAAATGTGTTTCGCAGATCCACAGATCGTGATCCTCGGTTAATTTAACGGCCATCACGCCGAATGGCTTGGTTCACGCTTAACCGATCATGCGTGGAGATCTGTTCATGATTTTGCCTTGGCATATGGTCTGACACAACTGGTTACTTCGCCTACGCGGATTCCAGATGT
>DWHP01005714.1:0-11773 GCA_018247895.1 Parnassius honrathi | reverse complement strand
TCAATTACAAGTTTCCGCAACAAAATACATTGCAGCGTAAACTTCCAATTAAATACATAGAGAAGAGCATCCCGCTTCTGATTTGCAGTTTGTAATTAATAACGTTGTGTCATACAAATGTACGAGCGTGTCCTGTTTGTTGTGGTTGCGTGAGATATTGTGTGCCGGGTCAATCACTTGCTGTGACGAGATTAAAATAAGGCCAATGCAATCATTTTGATTATTAATCCTCAATTCAGAAAAGAATCAAAATGCAGATATATTGTCATACCTGAGGAGTAATGTTGCCACCCATACTCTAATATAATATCGTACTATATTTCAGTCAATTTTACTGTATAACTATTAAAATAATATTCAATTAAAATAATATAGTACAAAAAATACTATATTTTATACCTAATTCAACTGTCGCGCTTTTTTAACTGTGATTGTAAGTCTGGAATAAGTAAGTATTACGTAAATATTTTTTCTGTCATGAATGTAAAATTGAAAGAAGAAAGAAATAGAGCATGTATGAATGTAATTAATAAATAATTCTTAATTTATTTTAATATGAATCTAAATTGTTAAGACCCCTATAATTATTTATAAAACAATAAATAATTGACACAGTAAAACACACTGAGCGAAAAAAATCTATTTACTCCTAGCTTGAAGACACGTAGATTGTTTATTCCTTTATAGTATAAGATGACCAACAAGCACGCAGTTCATCTGATGGCAAGTGGATACTGTGGCCCATAGACATTCATCATCAATAAAAAATCAAAATGAAGATGCGTTGTTACCGCTGAGGACTAAGATAGAATGCCTCGTTTCTAGTAAAAATGGCCTCCGGTTCTCTACACTCACCATACGAAACACGGCAGTATTAAGCTGCTATTTTTCGCTGGTATTCCGTGTGAGCGTGGTCCTTCCCCGGTCGAGCCGACCCATTCATGCCAACCATTTAGTTTCAAATGTGTGGAATATCAACAACAAAGGCGTGCAGATTCGCTGACCGAGGATACAGTTTACATCTTGCTATTACGCGTAGAAATGGTTCATAAGACTGCAAAAGGCAGAGATAAAACAGTAACAATATTCATTACTAGATGCAGGCGCTACTTCAAGGTAATCCATTTCCTTAAAGATACCGTTCATTCCATTGGAGGAATTAATTAATTAAGATCTGTGTGGAAAATAAAAACAGCATATTACCGTGTTATCCATAAGTGTGTCTTTTAAACTGTAGGGGTTACAGTAGTGTTTAGTTTCGTGTTACTCGTAGTTTAAGTGCACGCCAGGAGTTCCCAAAGTGTGGGCCGCGGCGATCCGATGCGCCGTCGTAGAGAGTAAAGAAGTGCACAGTGAGACGCTCCTGTATATCATTCTTCGGAAACTAATCTTATGTATTCCTGGGTACAAAATAAACGGGATATCCAGTTGTAGATATAGTAAAGAGAAAATATTGCTCTAAGATCAATGTGGAGCAGGAAATGAGAATGGGGACAATCCTTATCCCATTTAAAGAAACTGGTTAGCCCTGCAAGCCATCCCTAGAACTTCCCGTTTTCCCGCTAATTTCAAATTCAAAGCACTCCAAATTTCATCAAATGATGACGTTGCATATGAACCATCGAAGTAAGTTAAAAAAATCAATTTTTTTTTAATTTTTCGACCGAACCGACGGCGATTGACGTGGTTTTTCAAGGTTAAAAGCTGATTAGTTTTTCGAATCGATAGGAAGCCGTTTAAAAGTTATACCAACAAAACTTCTCTTAAAAATTCCAAAAAAATTTTTCTTAGCGGGAAGTTAAAAATATTACGTCATATATACGTCACATTGACTTAGTTGCTTTGATTCTTGATGGAGGATAAATGTAGATGTCTATGGGTCACAGCATCCACTTACCATCAGCTGAACTCGTTTGTCAACCTCATAAAATAAACAAACTTTGTAATTACAAAATACCTGAAAAATAATGAAATTAAAATTACAAAATGCAAATGGCGGAACCAACTACTGGCCATTATTAGCCATTTAGCCGCGGAATAAATTAATAGTCGTTGATAATCACAGGCGCGCGAAAATTATTTTGAATACCACTGCAGCTGTTTTTTTTACAAAACTGAGTTCTAAAAAAATTAACAATATGACAATATGGTTACAAACTATTTACAAAATTTATTTTAGAAATAGCTTGGAAGCGACCATCTCATTCCCAGAAGTTGTTATAACCATGTATGTATTTATATTGTATAACCCTTTATACGGTTTTTGTTTAATTAAATAGTTAAACTTGGTAATAGAGAGAGCTTATATATTAAATGATAACAACCCCTGGGAACGCGTTGATAGAAACAGCATGGTAGCGCTGTTTCCAAATGTTTTCATACCTAACTATGTAAAATATTATATTGTAATTAGTTTTAAATAAGTCCCGCTGGGTTTCTTGCTGGCTCTTGCAAGGACTGAGGTATTTCCGAATCAGTGGTAAAGCTTAAAAGATTCAATAAGTAATGTTGTAATCCATATTGATTAAAAACATTATCTCATTGTTACATTAATATATCGGTAAGTGCAAAAAAACTGTAGCCGACGGATGTTATTGATGTTATCGATCCAGTTATTAATTTAAACATATTTACATTGCAAAACGTCTGAATTGAATTCTATTGATAAGAGAAGACTTGAACAGTTCTGCTAGGCCAGCTAGTACTACTATAGACAATATTTACTCAAGAAACTGTTTAATTCACATTTAACTGTTGCAAGATTCTACTTAATAGGCTGTTAAAGACCGCATTTCCTTAACAAGACATTTCCTACTCTATTGTAGTGGTACAGTGTTTTCATTCCCTTACGAAATACCAATTATTTTTAAATGATTACCTATTTTCGTATCTATTCACCGAGGTTAGGATTGGTTTTGCATTGAATTTATTTTTCAAATAATTTATCAACTGGGATATAGCCCGACAGTTCCTGATATCCGTGTAGCGTTATACCTCGCCTCAACGGGGGCGGTATTGCGATGTGTTTTGTCTGTTTTGTGAGATATTTCTTATGCCTTGGACTTTTTATTTGAGTAAGGATATAATTTTTTTCTTTGAATACATGTATTTCAAGTTTGAGAGCCTAGGACTTGAGACTTAGTTAAATTTATCAAGACTCGGATAATTAATAGAATCAGGCGTTACTTTGCAGGATTTCATTATATTAAAGATGTCCCAAGCTAATAGGCTAAGTGCCGTGTAAAAAAATGTATGTCTTAGTTTTGAGAGAAAGGTAGTAGTAGGTAAGGCATTTCATTTTTAAATATCTTGTTTTATAGAATAAGGATGACAAAAGAGCACACAGTCCTCCACATGAACAATCATTGTGCTGCTATTTTACGCTGGTATTCTGTGAGAGCGTTGTCCTTCCTCGATCGAACCGACCCATTCATGCTACAACGTATAAAGTAATTTTTATTATCATTATATAGCGTTACAACTAGAATATTATTTTTAGTCCATCATTTTTAAATATCTCATATTAATTTTCAACATCTAAAACAACAATAGAGTAACTGATATAGCCCGAGGGATTAGTAAGCTGAAGTGGGCCGGTTATATAGTCCGACAGCCGATAAGGAAGAAAGGTTTTCGAATAGCAGCCCCGTACCCGTAAGCAAAGTGTAGACTGGATCCCCACTAGATGGAGTGAAGACCTGGTAAGATATGCAGGAAGTCGGTAGACGCAGTTTGCTCCGGACCGGGTTTAGTGACATTCCGTGGGATGGTGACATTCTATATTCTGCAGTGGACCTGCGAAGTGCTGTAATGATGATGATTTTTAACAAAATATTTTGGCTATTGATTTTGGTGACAAAAGTAAATTTAAAGATTTTGTATCAGTTCACATGGTAGAGTCACACTACAGTCATATGGCTGCACTACAGGACGGGTAGTTCTATTTTTGTATAACAAATTTAGGTGTCTATAGGCAAAATCCATTTTCCATAAGGTAGACAATGTTTCTCTTTTTCCAATTTTATGCTAGTTGTCTAGATTCTGTGATGTTAGTGCTGTTAGCCTTTTGGCTTTATAGCTCATCGAACTCAAAGTATGACTACAATCCACCTGGTGGTAAGTGTTGATGAAGCCCTAGATGGTCAATCACACGGCCTTAGCGGAACGAACACCTGATTCACTGTTGCCTTGATGGTACCCACATTGCGTTCGCACGGAAAGACAGACGTGGCGCCGGTAGCTTATTGCACACTTTGATGACGACGACGAATTACGAAAGACGAAGGAAACCGTTTGGTTAGAATCTAAAAATCGAAATATCGGGGTGAAAATCCGCAAACTGCCTAGTTTTCCGGTGGTAGAAAGGAAATGGAGGAACTAATCACTCTCTCCGAAATGCATCCAATATACTGGTGACCTTTCTTACCGTCTGGAAAAAAAATAGGGTGTAACATGTGAACGGTGTAAAAGTTTATTGCACTGATATTTTATAAAAAATAATAATAAAAAATTTGAATTAAACGTTTGAATTTTTTTTTTGTATAAGGTCAAAGATGCCTACTAAATTTATTGTTTTACTGCCGTCCGTAAAGTAGGGTGGATATGATTTGAATTTTGATAGATTTTAATTAGTTTATTATTTTATTCAAATTTCTTTTTGTAAAATATCAGTACACATAGGCTTCTACTCCATTCACATGTTACGCCCTCTTTTTTCCATACGATAAAAAAGTCATTCAGTATAAGTTACGGCCCTGAGTTGCCCAGGCGTAGGTCGACTGGATTGGGGCCCATAGCAATCCAAATCGGCGGACAACACCAGGGGAGAGCCCAATGGCTTACGGAAAATTCTTATAAATATGCCTGGCCTGAGTAGGGTATACCACAAGGCGTCGTCAGCGTAGTGGGAAGGTAGTGTGGGTGTGTTTGTGAAAGAAGGTGTACAGTGAGTGCTGACTTCACCAAGGTAGGCGGACAACCTCCCCCTCCCGCGCCCTCTAGAGGAATGCAATCCGTACAAACGTTCATCCGGTTTCAATCGGGCGTGAACAGTCATTGTTTATTACTTTCGCGAGATCATTTATGTATATAGTAAATAATAATGGACACAATACACTGCCTTGTGGCACACTAAAGTTGTTGATTTTGTACTCTGATTCATAGTCACATACTATTTTTTTGTGAAGACACAATCTCGTTATGTGTGTAGACTGTTTTCTATTACCAAGATAACTCTTAATAAGATCATGCGTATTTCCGCTGACTCCATAGGCAAATAACTTATATAGCAATATATTGTGGTCAATACATAGTCAAATGCCTTTGTTAGGTCCATATAAAGAGCGCGGGCATAATTTTTATTATCCATGTTTACCATAACACTCTTTAAAAATAAGAAAACTGCCATATTTATAGTTTTGTTCTTTCTGAAACACACCTGCTCCTTTGAAAATAAATTATTTGTTTCGAAATAATTATTTAATCCTTGATGAATTACTTTTTCAAAAACTTTGGATAGAACCGGTACTTATGCTATCGGTCTATAACAGCTCATATCATTTCTGTCGTTTTTCTTAAAAATAGGTTTGATTATGGTTAACTTTAATTTGTCAGGAAAAATGCCATGGTAAATGCATTGATTGATAATATGACTCAGTACATGTGATAATTTGATAGAAACCTATTTTAATACTTTGGTTGAAATATCATCGTAACCCGTACTATTCGTAGGTTTTAAATTTAAAATAATTTTATTTATTTCATTCGGTGTTGCGGGTTCCATAAATAAAGATTTAGATTCACTTGAAATATTAATTGGTGTTCTATGCGGAACCAATTTGGTGATTTGGTTGATATAATATTCATTAAATTTATTCGCTATGTTTATGGGATCCTTAATTGTAGTGTTATTGATATTAATTTGTTGTATTTCCCGATTTGGTAAATTAATTGTCCTATTATTAAAGTAAAGCTTCCGTTTTGGTGCTGCGGCAAAATCAACTGACCACTTCTCCGCTGTGATGCTAAACGCTGTGTCATGACGCTGCGTTTGAGTCGCATGCCGCAGCGTTGTGCGTTACGATCAAGAGACCAAAGCTTTAGTCCTCAGAGGTGACAATGTATCTACGTTTTGATTTTTAATCGAGGATAAATGTAGATGTCTATGGGCCACAACATCCATGTACCATCAGTTAGACTGTGTGCTCTTTTGTCATTCTTATTCTATAAAAAAATATAGCAGTCATCACAATAGATCTTACAGGTCGGAGTGATTCTAGTCTTTCTAGACCGGCATAGCTGCTCGCACGAAAAAAAGTCAAACGAGTTCGTCCACAGATCCGCAGCGATCAAGATGCGTGTCGATGACGTCACACGAAATTCCAACTAGTGGACGTACCGCCTCACGGTAATGTTCTATTATATCCGTATGTATTCGTAACCGTTTACAGCCTATTAAAGTCCACTGTGGAAGATAGCCTCTCCCCATTCATGGCCTCAAAAGGGGGATATTTGCCATTGTTGCTACGCCTGGCAAGCGAATTGGCAAACACAGTTTTTATTTTCTCGTTGTCATTAAATACACGCTGCCGCCCATCTTCTGGCCTGCTTCCCCGTGCCGCCCCCTACGACTAACCCCGGGACCATATGCGGTATCGGTATACCTACACCGCCACCACACACTGAATGCTTATACTTTCTAATTTTAATGCTTTTTCGATGCGTGCGCTTTTCACGCTAAATGTATACAAATAATTCACATATTAGTTCATTTATTAACATACTTCGGCAGACATCTTTGTAGGAATGGCACACAGGAGCTGACGTATGCGAGCCGGTTCACCCACGAGGGAATGTCGTGGTCGCAGAGCGCCTAGAAAACAAGAAAAGGAAAAATATTTCAACAAATTTAATCAACAATAAAGGCACAGATAAAAAGTTCGGTTCGGTAACACATTTAAAAAATGCAGTCGAATTGAGAACCTCCTCCATCTTTTAAAGTCGGTTGAAAAGACATTAAGATCAACAAAACAAATGCAATGAGTAAAAAATAAACTATATAGTAATACTTTTAATATTGTGCTTACCAAACAAAACGCCGATGTGAAGTGATTACAATTGTTGTTCATAAGGTGGTATCTGCAAAAAAAATGGAACAATGTTACGCTGATACATAAGACTGCTGTGATTCAAACATTGTCATTCATTAATTTCTAGTGACCCGACCATTCAAGTACTGATTCGTTTTACGAACCGGCTCATTCAGGCCGATCATTCAAATGGATCATTTCGAGACCCGCTTGATAATGTCGGTCGTCGGACAATACAAAACTCTTTGGTCGTAGGTCCTGTTAATCGTTTGATCCGAAACGTTCAAAAAATGTAATTATAATCATCAGTAATTTGATGCGACCCAGGTCTAATAAATAAATCATTCACGATTGACACATCATAATACACCTGCGACCACCACTAAGCGAATGGTGGTCCTAAAGTTGCGTGCAAATGGAGCAATCTCACCCATTTAGGAAAGAAAATGTCCACTATAGTGAATCTATTCATCCATTCATTACAGCCTATGATAATAATAATAATGATTTTATTATTTCAAGTAAAGAATATCTTAATTTCTAGGATACAAACACTTTAAAATACAGCTTAGAAATAAATACAATTCCGTGTACATCTGTGTCTGAACTAGATAACTTAACACCTGTGTTTCAGACAACAGCGCTCTTCCCTTTAAGATTTTACATTTCACCGTATACAAAGAGATCACTAATCAATAATTTATAGTTCTAGACTTGTTGAGTGTAGGTAAGCCTCCTTGTGTGTAGTGATAGTGTGTGTATGTCTGTAGGAGGTTGAGTATAATATTTAACGAGGTACATTATGTAATTGTTCAGTTTCGTTATAGTTCAGTTTATGAATATATTCAAATAGTTTACTTTTTTACTCACTTATATTTAAGCTTCGTATGTCCATAATTTTGCTGATTTTAGAATTTAGATATGAAAGTCCACTGCTGAATATAGGCCTTCCTCACAGTTTTCCTCATAAAATTATTTGCCATAGTTACCGCGCTTGGCGAGCAGTTTTTTAATTATTTTGAGTTGTTATTAGCGAGTTACTGCTACCCATCTAATATTTGAGTTTCCCTCCGTCGCCTGATGCGACACGCACGAGACGATATGAGGTAGTGAATGTTTTTACACCGCCACTATAATAACGAATACTCAACAATAATGAAAGGAGAAAAAACACAGATATATTAAAAGAAAGTGGAACAAAATCTAACGAAAAATCACAGATTAAAATTTTTTTTGAGGGTAGAAATGACTTTAAGTCGACTGAAAGCAAAATACCCTCTTTCAAAAAGACGCAACCACATAAGTACGTTCCTTTTTGTCAACCACAAACTCCTACGTAATATACTACAACGGCCCTATGCTGAGGAGACTAGTTCTTTATTTTATAAAGCACGAACGCTGTTTTCTATAATCTGACACGGAGTTTATTTAATGTTTACTAACAAAGAGGCTGTCACTACTTATGTGCGCACCTAGTCAACGTGATTTGAAGTTTATTTCAGATATATAAAGTTAAAAGTTACAGCCTATATACGTCCCACTGCTGGGCACAGGCTTCCCCACATTTCTGAGAGGGTTGCAGGGCAAACAAGTGTCCGCCGCGCTACCCCAATGGATGTCGACGAATTTCACATGTCTTCGAAAAAATTTTATTTTATTTCGCAGACATGCAGGTTTCCTCACGATGTTTTCCTTTACCGCCGAGCACGTGGTAAATCAGCATTTAAAATTGCAATTAACAATTTCATTGGTGCCGGCGGAGATCGAACCCGGTTTGCTCGCGTACTGTGCAATTTACAGCGAGCGCTAACCATCTGAGCTACTACCGTTAGATATATATGTAATTTATATTTCATACTTGCCTAAAACAGTAGGTAACTGTCGTAAATGAAACTTTTCCGTGGCTTATTAACCGTACTAGCTATAAATCGGTCTACATCCGTTTTTCTTCTAAATTGTTAGTCTAATAGTATACGTAGGAGTATTTGGTGATGACGGCAAATATTATATCTCTCCTCACCTGTCGCCGCGAAACTGCTTGCCGAGCTCTGTCACCAACCGTCTCACTTCTTCCTCGCTGAAGTCTGTATATCCTATGTGTACACTTTGTCTGAAACAAAATAGAAACATATGTAAACAGACAGGGACTGTGCATATTTTAATACCTTACGTTACGTAATACGTTAGAGAGTTGTCGAAGAAAAATTTGTGTTAGAAATACTTTTACGTCAATGCACAGTGATTTTCTCTTACTCGCCACGTTTACTGTTTGAAAGTCTGTGAGCAACTAAGAATATGATAACTTGTACATAATCCATGACTCCTACTAAGAACAGTTTTGCACATTTCTCACATGCAAGCAATCCCAATTTGTAAACAAAACAACGGACTTCTCAGAGTTTGGTAATGAATGATGCCGACAGTCGAGTTTATTACGGGGTAGGATAATAAAGCGACAAAATAACAAACGAATGTACACAGTTGTGCAGTTTTTACTAATTTTTGCAACTTAAAAAGTACTTTTTATTATTTAATTGTTATCGTTATCGCGAGTAGGTGTAATACTATATAGAGTGCATCATTGTATGGAAGACAAGCTAACCCAACCAAAGTCGAGTGATTGCGACGCTTTAGGCAGTTTGTCGTTACATGGAGTGTACACTGTATATGACTTATATACCCTTCAGACCAGAAGCAAAAAGACACAGCAGTGCAAGTACTATTTTTGGTGCCAGAAATAGTTAATAAGGTAAGAGGGTGGGTACCTACCCCGACGCACTTCTCATTCCAAAGGAGTCCTACCACAAGTAAGCTTCAAACAAAGAAGGTAACGTAAAGTTACCCCTGGGGCGAAGATGAAATGCCTTGTAGTTAGCTACGCACTGACATTCAAATTTTAACGCCTTCAGTTACCAATATAGCTCTACTATTTTTATTACATTTAATAAATATAATACTTTAATATGTCTCATACTACGTATTATGTTCACTATGACCGATGCCTCTAAGTAGATATTAGTCGTAACTGCATCGCTTAACGCATACGAGGATATTAAAGTTCTTACCTTGTCGGACTTACGGGTCCCAAGGTCTGACAAGACCGAACCGCACTAAAGTTTTTTTAAAGGATAGGGTGACAAACGAGCACACAGTCCACCTGATGGTAAATGCTTGCTGTGGTCCATAGTAATCCGCATCTATCCTCGACTACGATTCAAAATGCAGATGCGTTGTCACCCGTGAGGACTAAGATGGAACGCCTCGTTTCCAGTAAAAAGGGTCTCCGGTTCTAAATAGCGGAATAAATATGAAAATAGCGAATATGAGAAATAGCGGATACGACTGTGAAGTTTGCAGTTAAACCCTTAGGGACACCGCACACTGCAGATTTGCTATCGGGCGAGAGTTTATTGGGCTGCTAGTGCGCACACTGGGCTAATTAAACTCTGGGGTTAGTGGTAAGTGCACGCATTAGCCAACAGTTTCCTGATCGTTTGCGAAAAATTGCAGCTAGTTAGCATATTTATACGTGGTAGAGCCACGCTGCAGCTATATTATGGTTGTAGCACTAATAGGTCAGCTCAACCAGGAAGGACCACGCTCTCACAGAATACCAGCTTAAAATAGAAGTTTAATACCGATGTGTTTCGTATGGTGAGTGTAGAGATCCGTAGACCCTTTTTTACTGGAAATGAGGCATTCCATCTTAGTCCTCAGGGGTGACAACACATCTGCGTTTTGATTCTTAATCGGGGATAAGTAGCACCCTTATTCTATAAATAAACGCTATTAAAGTGAGTCGCGTAATGAAACCTAAAATATTGTCCAGAAATGTTATTAATATTGCTATAATACAATGAAGAAGTCGGATCAAGAAGAGAATGCTGAGTGCATCCTACATGCAGTGACAGATTACTTCTTCCACCACCCTTTTCTTTGTACATCACAGTACTCTTTTAGCTTTTTCTTTAAAGCGCATGTCGTTTTTCACCTTTAAAGTAGATGACTCGACAAGCGCCGCCATTTTTCTGCGTCTTTTCTGCGCCAAAATTCTGACCGAAATGACGTTATCGACCGAGTCAGCCGACTAAACAATCGCGTGTACGCGCACGTTGAAGTGCGCCATACTGATACAGTAGGGGATAGCAAGCCAATCAAACTGATTTATCGGCCTATAACTAATCGTTATAATCTACGCACTTGCGTGCGTCTTAATACTGATTAAGAAAACGACTAAACTTTCGTCCGATAGAAAGTCTGCAATGTGCGTTGTGTCTTAACCATGAACTACTGTCGATTTAATCTAACTGAAATGTTGAGAAGCATTGATACATGTAGTTAGTTCGCTTATAATTTTAAACTAATTGCACTCATGATTTTTTATTCAAATAACCAGTTCAGTTCTTTCTATTATGTCAGTAAGATCAAAAAATATTAGGCATATTTCATCGGTATGTAATTTGTACCCAAATATAATTTCCAAAACACACAATTTCGAAAAAAATACACCGAGCAAAGCTCGGGCATCCAGATACTTGAATTTATAAACCAACCTGATTTGCCTTACGGGTTGATAAAAATGTAAATATAGGTACGTTAAATAAAGTTGTAGTACCACCACCAAGTAGTTATAATCACAAATGTTAATTATTGTGATATGAACTTAGCGCACAAAACACCCCAAG
>DWHP01005713.1:0-11774 GCA_018247895.1 Parnassius honrathi | reverse complement strand
ACATAGATTAATCTAGTACGTTTTATAAAAAAATAATCTTTATTAGTAGTTATTTTTATTATAATTCCGTTATTTTAATATGTCATATAAATAGGTATAAAACAATTTTGATTTTGAATTTAGAGCTGACTAATTAAAACACTAATTCAATATTTTAAGTGTGTAATTCTGTAATAAATGTACATAATTAATGTTCAATAAACACCTCTAACGATTTGATTGATATTGTACTTACATAATGTTTTACTTTATAAGTTCTTAACAGTTTTCATCACTGGGGTAATTATTTCTCCGAAAGCTCGGTGTAATCGGTCCCCCAGGTACTATGACATTAAGTTTTTTGTTTTAGGACATGACCTGACGTTACTACTCATCTGAGATATTAACCTTTAGAATCTGTTAACTTATTTTATTTGATGGTTGCTTCGCAATAGCTGCAGAGAGAGAAAATGAGGTAATGTTATTTAAGAATATCAACCCCTTTTATAGAAAAACTTTGAAGTCAACTTTTAAAAGAGCCAAAACATATGAGTGAATAGTATTTTGTAAAGATATGTAAGTGTTCCTAAATTAGCACGCTATCTTTTGTTTATCCAGTATTCGTTCCTATACCATTTATCCGGTTATAATGAAATTTGTTATACTGTAAAGTTTCTAATTAAAAATATTTGTTTGTTTATTTTCTACGCGTTTCCCTAAACATTAGTTAGAGTACGAAGAACTTTGGTAAAAATATTGGGCACGCCCGTGATGATTTCTGACAAAAGAGAGCCATGGCAACGCACGTCGAGCACATCTAGTCATGCCATAGAAATCGTAATAATAAAACAGTAGAAGTGGTATAGACGCATGACCTTGTCGCCGCTATGATGTGTTGTCGAACATCATTCACCATTTTGTAATTAAGTTGCTCGGAGAACGTCCTACGTAAATTTATGTTATTATAATGGTGAACTGCAGCATAATTTGTAGTAAAAACTCATTAAGGACATGTAATTCAACCAATATAGGCATAACATTTCATCGTAAAGATGATTGATGATCTAGATGAATACTTTACAATGATATTTACCTTTGTAAACTTACATTTATTACTTTTCGTGTTGTACAATTACAATTGATGCTTTTGTTTTACCGTAATATGCGAAGCACGCGACGTTCACGAACTCGTCAAGCAATGTAATGTGAAATATTAGATATCATTGTGAAATGAGCCGTGGTAGCTCAGATGGTTAACGCTCGCTGTAAATATAACAGAACGCGATTAACCCGGGTTCGAACCCCGCCGGCACCAATGAAATTGTTAATTGCAATTTTACGTGCTGATTTATCACGTGCTCGGCGGTGAAGAAAAACATCGTGAGGAAACCTGCATGTCTGAGGAATAAGAAAAAAAAATATTTCGCAGGCATGTGAAGTTCGCAACACGCATTGGGGCAGCGCGGCGGACACTTCCTTGCCCTAAAACCCTTTCAGAAATGAGGGGAGGTCAGTGCCCAGCAGTGGGACGTATATAGACTGTAACTTTACTTTACTTTTATTGTGTATTGCATATGTTTATAATATGGCTGCAGGCATTGGTCGCCTAATGCGTATGTGTTAAAATGTGGCGACATCGGTTTGGAAGTAATCGAGTGCTAATCCATTTCTTTTGTCTTATTATTACTATTTCCGTGAGTCATACTAACAAAGAACTAAGGATACTATCAAGAAAGTTAATGTTAACAAAACTGAATTGACAAAAGAACGTACAGTCCACTTGACGGTAAGCGTTTTTCTTTTAAATGGGTAAATGCCTTGCGTGAAAAGGGCAGGTCATGTATCCAACATGACGCTTTTGCTTGAAGTTTGTTTTTATTATAAAATTGAAGTGACAAACGAACTTAGAGTACGTGGCTACTGTGGTCCATGAGCCAGTTAATTTCAAACACAGATGCGTCATCACCTCACGGTCTGAACTTAAACTGGATTTCCATAATCTTAAGATCAGAATACAGCAGAGCAAGCACTACTACTTGGCTGTAAAAATAGGCAAAGGGATGGTATCCCTCCAGATGGACTCTCGAGCAGAAAAGAAGTCCTACCACATATTAAACCACCTTTATATGTTCTACTGCTAGTACAGTTCTCATTTCATTTTTGAGAGGTTTTTTGGAGCAGGTTATAATCCGCTGCGCTTTTCCAATACGAGTTGCGGTCTCCACATATCCTTGCAATAATTTTTTTTTGACAGCTCAATTAGGTTAGTGAGGTTTTCCTTCACCGTCTTGGAAGTAGTAAATTGGCACTTAAAATTGAGATATTATAATAAAAATAATATACATAGATAATTCTTTATTGTATATCAAATAAAAAAAAATACTGTCATAATGGGCGAAGTTCCGCCGCGTCTTATCGCTAAAAGAGATATCTTCTAGACAACCTTTGGATGGAGGACAGGATCGCAAAACGCAGTAAATTTTATGATTTGGTGATGCAAAAACAATATTTATAAATATATCCATATAATATATAGAAATAAATAACAAGTAAATACAAAAAATACGAATGTATATGTATAAAGATGGCATGAACTCAAAGATTATAGAGATTGTGTTCAAGCTTACAGATAAAGACTGGGCGTGTCTCGCTGACAGAAGTAGGGATTCCATTTCATGGAATAACTGCTTGAATATTAAACAACCTGTCCAAAAGTTTGCTATTATGGCCAGGCATTTTTAATGTAAAATTTTCTGATGATCTTAAAGCTTGGCAATGGGAATAGGGAAAGAATTCAAAGTGATCCTTAAGATAAGAAGGATAGGAGGAAGGATTAAAGAGAACATTGTAAAGAAGTGACAGAATATGAACATTTCGGTGACGATGAATAGGAGGCCACTTCAGCTTATTACAAAAACAAGAAACATGATCAGTTATTGGCGCAAACCAAATATGAATCTTAAACAAAAATTTTGAAGACGCTCAAGTTTATCAAGTTGCTTCACGGTGAGATCAAGATAGCTGACATATGCGTAGTCCACAATTGGGAGAAGAAGAGATCGAGCATGTGCAATTTTAGTGACAGTAGGTACAAAGTTCCTTAATCTGTTCAATGACCGAGCAGCTGCAAAGAGTTTACGACTAACCTCCTGTATTTGAGGACTCCATCATAGGTTCCTGTCAATATAAATTCTCAAGTCCTTGTCTTTTTTACTAACAGGGGTAAAATTTTCATCAAAAACATCTTGAGGTACTTGAGATAGGTTAGATTTTCCGATCAGATTTGTACTTTTGATGATAATTACCTGAATCTTTAGAGTCTTTCTTATTCTTCAAGCCATATGTTTTTGCACAATCTGATATTATATTTATTAGATGAACTTAATAATCCTTTAATTACTTTAAAATCTATTGGACATCAATGATATTGATTTTATGAATATTCAGATTTTAATTATATTGAATTTGATTCGTATATAATCCAAAATAATAAAAATATTCCTCAAAATTTTCGTTTATTAGATGTTGATAATCGAATTATTTTACCTATAAATAATCGAATTCGAATTATAGTAACTGCTACTGACGTAATTCATTCATGAACTATTCCATCTCTAGGAGTAAAAGTAGACGCTAATCCTGGTCGACTAAATCAAACTAGATTTTTCATTAATCGTCCAGGAATTTTCTTTGGTCAATGTTCAGAAATTTGCGGAGTTAATCATAGTTTTGTACCTATTGTGATTGAAAGAATAGCGAACTAGCTGTACATAGGAGAAACATGAATATATATTTGAAGACTATAGCCACTAAAATTAATAAAAATTTAAAAAAAGAAGGGAGATAATACGCCACCTTGCGGGTAATAACACGCGACGGTATCATACCAAGAATAAAATGTGTCATCAGTGCAAATACATTGCCGGCGCCCAGACAAGTATATTTCTCTTGTCTCATATAAGAGAGCTAAGTATATCTAGTAAAATTTCAAAATCAACTGAATTAAAGCATTGTTAAAATCTAACAGAGAAAGGATAGTTAATATATGACGGCTCCGTGGCGGAGTGGCTTATCAATGATTTACAGCGCTAAGGGTCGCGGGTTCGAAACCCGCACGGAACAAGCATTTGTATGGCCTACAAGTAATTGTTCTGGGTCTGGAGGTTTATCCTTGTGAAATTTATGTTTGTAAACTGCCCCCACGATAAAGGAGAAAATCCCAGTGTGGAGGTAACGTTTAAAAAAAAAGATAAAAAAAATATGCCATTTTCCACGGCAGATCTAATATCTTCCGTAATATTGACTAAGGTTGTGACAGTACTATGTCCAGGACAAAAATCAGATTGTAGAGGATTTAGAATGAAATTATTCCGAAGGAAAGCATTGAGCTGATTATATACCAAGCGTTCGAGAACTTTGGATATAGGACGATATTCCGAAAAAGATGTTGGGTTGGGCTTATTAGGCAATAGTATGATGTGAGCGTCTATCTAAGTTGATGGAACAACACCACAAGAAATCGAGGAGTTGAGGATATGGCGAAATATTGGGATGACTATGTCAAGAATCCGAAGGATCATATTACGGCTGATACAGTCGATGCTAATTGCATTCGAAGTAATTGAATGAATAATCTTCTTAATATCACAAGCAGAAAGTTCATTTCGGACAAAAGATGAATGATCAGGAATTGGAAACCTAGTGGACTTTAGCTGCATCACCAATTTGTACCGATTTATGGATATAGTGGCGTTGAGCATCCCTACTCACCCTATTGCAGTGATTTCGGATAGTGACATTTTTTCCAGTTTATAGGTGTAGGCTTACATTTATATATAAAAATAAAGAATTAAATAATCTATTATACGCTTAGACCAGCAAACATAACTAACTGCTTGTGTAATATTCCTTCTAACCCTTTTGTTTACTGCAAACACAAAACTGCGTGGTCTTTATACACTTCCAGGTCGCGGAAGTTTTCCGCACTGAATCACGCGCGATTAACTTTTCACGATTCCTTTCCTCTCTGAATAATGATGAATAAAAATATAGTAGTGTATATATACGATGTAGTTGTGGATAAAAACAATCACTCACGATTGCGCGTGCAAGCTGACCCGCCTTCAATCGCGCATACTCCGATCGAGAGTGAAAGAACGTGTCGTGTAAAGTTGGCTATTGAGATCGTGTAGTTTATAACCGCACGCTCTTGCCGTGTTTTTGTTAGATTTTATCACTTCTATCCAAAAAATGTGTGCTACTAGACGGGTTCTGCGGCCTTAATACATTGTATTGATTGCCTCTTTGGTCTAGTGGTTATAGTAGTGTAACTGCTGAGCATGAAGTCCCGGGTTTGAATCCCGAGTTGGGCCTAAAAATCGATTATTGAGGTTTTCCATCAAAAAATTCTCACTAGCTGTCCAGAGTCAAGAAGTTGGCGGTGTCTCACCTTCGTGCCTCGGAAAGCGCGTAAAGCCGTTACTCCTACGCCTGATCTCTCTCTGGTCGTGTCAGTTTACTGTCCCATCGGTCTATGATAGGGAGGTAATAGAGAGTGCATCTGTGCTTGCGCGTACACTTGGCACTATAATCTTGTCCTCCGTTGAGACTGCCGCCTTGATTCGATCTCGAGGACATTATTGTTATTATTACATTGTGTATCAAGGTACTGTTAGTTTTCTGTAACTGCTTACATCCGATACAGTTTTCTGAAAGTGAAAACAACGCTCTTTTCGCCCGTTCGCGGTCGACTAAAGAAGTGACGTCGAGCGTAACTTATTGCGCATTGAATTAGTACCGTAGTGCCCGTATAGTTGTATACATAGATGTGTGCGCTTAACATCGGCGCGACGTGAGCAGATACGAGCTGGAGAAGAAGGCGGCGTTGGCGCCGAAGCCGGCGGGCACGTACCGCGCGGTGCGCAGTGCGGACGGCAGCGTGGTGCAGCGGCCCGTGGCCTCCGTGCGCCCCACGCAGCACGCCGCACGCTGGATTCCCGCCGACGTGTGGCGCCGCCAGGGCATGACCGCGCAGGAGATGACGCTGCCGCTCGGTGACTATTCTACCACTTCCACTTTTATAGCCGATTTACATTTCGACAGGCACATTAGCGGGTTTAGTTATAGGGCAGTTCACAGTAAACGATTAAGTGGGCAGAGTAGCGTTCAAATGTCTTTGTGACCAGTTTAGTTAAAAAAGGTACAATTTTATGTTACGAGAGTCAAACGCGAATACTGCGTCCTGTCAACTGGACATGCACTGGACTAAACTCACTCGTTTACACGAGCAGCGAGTTTAGTTACGGGTGGCGGGAGGGCGAACACTTCGAACTTAACTCGCTTGATAGGCCGGGTATCCCGTTCAACTTAATAGTTAACTTGCTACTTAACTCACTAATTGCCGTTCAAAGAAGGTTTTCTACTTAACTCGCCAGGTTCGCAATTAAACTCGCTACTGTACTTGTCGAAGTGTAAATCGGTCTTTAGACTGACCTTGTGTCACCTTGAATCCTTGAATCTGTGCTATTTTAACTGTTATTAGCTAGTAGCATACCGATGATATCCCAGACATGTACTGAATCGATACTTACCGGATCGCCGCCGACTAGCGGCGCCGTCAGAGCACAGTCCGACTACACCACACTAACTACTAACAACAGTCAGTCATCGAAGACGTCTAGACGGGGCAGTCGTGCAGTGCGGTGCAGAGCGAGACCCGGGCGGAGCGCTCCCGAACGCCGTTCATTCACTTATTAGTCGTTCGGTAGCTGACCGTCAGGGCTGTCCATAATGTTGCAAATAAATTAAAATGGCTACCACTACGTGGGCTGTAAAAACTGCGGGTTGGTAGTTAAAGTCACTGAAAAAAAGCTTAAAAATAATATCATAATTGAAAAAAAAAACAACAATATCCGTCAAAATATTGAAGCTATCACTTTAAACTTTTCTTTTCCGTCCTCTCCCCGTAAAATGGAGAAATCAGAAATATTAGGAATCTTCGACGATTGGTTTAATAACGTAATTTTGTGTGTATACCATCATTGTCTATGCAACTTGTGTATGTATGCAACTTGAAAGCTTCCACTTATATTTCAACATGTATTCAAATAATAAATATAGTGTTAAGTAGGTAGTTATTACTCAAACATACACTATAAACTTCACTCGAACCTTAACGCCGTTCACCACCACCACCTAGAGACGACGAAGCCGGTTTTTTTTACCGAGACGCAGGTATCCTTTCCGACTGATACTTCGTACCTTTCCTACCCGCTGTACAATTTTTAACACTTTGAGTTCGTGATCCTTGGCAATTTTAACTCACACGGGTAATTTATAAGGCCGCAAACGCTTTTGCAAATCCCCTGGTGTTGCAGTTGTTTAAGCCAAGCAGGCGCATGCTCGTTTGCCCCCTCTTATAAATAAGAAAAAGTTGTGGGAAACACTACGTTCAAAAGTTGTTGACTAGTATGTTTGCCTAGGATAAATTGGCCGACTAGGTAAGTCCAATTTCGACCGTGTGGTCAATCGATTGATCTAACTTGGCTGGGCAGCGGTCGGTGTGGAGATTATGACACATCTTCTTGTCACATATACCTCAAAACTTGATAACTAGGGTGTACAACTAGCCTGTGTTACCAGTAATACATAATATGAATATTAAACGTGCCCCTTCTCTGCTGAAAGTATGAGGTAGCTCAAGGTCCCTCAGCGAGCTAAGGGGAGTTTTATGCTCCATGTATGTTATGCTCTGAGTCTGTTTCTCTGCGTGATAGATTTTGTAATGAGGATATTCGCAGTGGACCTAGAGGAACCGACATTTCCCAAAAGACCAGTAAGTTGAAGTGCCAATGGGCCAGCAATATAGCTCGAAGTACCGACAGCCGATGGGAAAGAAAGATTCTCGAGTGACCGAGTGATAGAGTGATGGGTTAGCAGGAGATGCAGATGCTTTGAACCATGTTTTGTGTTATATCTTGGGGGAGGTTTGTATTCAGTTGTGGACTTGTGATGGGCTGTAATAATGCTCACTATCTCACCTGATGGTAAATGGCTATTACATAGAATTGATGACGACACTGCTCAGTAACTACTTTGACTTTTTAACGCTCTGCTCGATAAGTTAATTTATCGTTACCGTTGCTGCTCGGTAATGCACTAGGTTTTTTTAACTATGCCACTCGGTGACTGTGCTTAGATATTTTGACATTCCAACTTCGATTTTTGATGCTACCGAATGACAACCGCACTTATATTTGACTAGCCTTAATTAAGACATAGATAGATTGGTCCCACGTACGCATCGTATGCAACGTATTATGTGATATCTCAACTCTTAATACCACCACCACGTGTACGACCAGTGTGTTTCTAAAACTTACGTGTAGCACGTCATTAACAAATAGACCTTTGCACCGTGTACGCGTATTGTAGTTAAAATGGGATATAAAAAGCTCATTGATATAGGAAAGTGATACAAATGTATTCATAATATTAAATGTGTAGAATATTATATCCCGATGCCACATTACAATATACAATATGGGAAGAGATAGTAAATAATTGATAGAATCAGGCGTTACTTTGCGAAAATTCATTATAATAAAGATATTAAAATTAAATTCGCAACCATCCGCTCAATTCAATACAATGATGTGTCTTACCTGGATTGAAGAAGACCTCCCGCCCTCCTCAATTGCATGCACTAATTCCGTCACCACTAGTCCCAGCACCACTACTCCCGGCACCACTACTCCAACTCGACTATTCCAGAAAAAACACCATCAGAAAACATGGCATAAGTTTTCACTCGTGCGTCCGCTAAGAAATGAGAAGAGCGTCTTAACGTGACGTAACCACCGTACATAAGTCAAGTATGTACATCAACATAAGAGCGTTGCATCGCATATGTTACGTACATGGGCCCAGACTCTCCTTACTCTTAAACTTCGGCTTTGACGTTGCTGCTCGTTAGTAACACTTTGATTTATGACATTTTCCTATATTTATACATGCATAAATGGAAAACAATAACATTTACAACTTATATTCAAGAAAAGATATAAAGAGAAGAGTCCAGAAGGAATTAACATTTTGTTAAGTATACATTCTAAGCTATGAACGTTTATTAATTTGCAGATGTCGTTATACCAACGAACTCAGCTGAGAAAACTAATATTGTTCTTAAAGCTGGTCAACGCGTAATGGTTTTGAAATCACCCAAAGGAATTTATATGCAGTTAGAATCAGGCAAGATAATTGCAATAAAAACTTCTCTCAAAGGCTTGCAAAAAGGGTCCGACAGTAAAGAGGGTAATCCGATAGGAAAAAAAGGTATGATGATCAATTTTTCACTTTTGTAAGCTAAATTAAAATTGTTTATATATTTATTGACTGTAAAAATATTTTTTTCAGTTTTAGGTACTCGCCCTACTCCTTCGAATATACCAGGTTCTTTAAAAAATAACTCTGCAATAACTATTACATCAAAAACTGGTTTGAGACCTGGAATGCAAAGAGTTATGGCTAGACCATCAATGGTGGGGTCGAATAAAATTGCAAGACCTGTATTTCCTGGACAAAAGATAGCCGATATCAGAAATCGTTTGGGAGAAATGAGATCCTATTCAGCAATGCGAGCTAAATTTCCTTTGAATCAATCTCGAATATTAAGGCCTAATTTGCCTGGCTCTGTTAGCATTACAAAAATATCTAAAGATTTGAGAAGACCGGTAAACATTAATTCTTATATTGCAAAGAGAGTGGACATAGGGTCTGATGAAGACGCGCAGATATTAGATAGTGATGAAGAAGTTTTACCAAAAGACGTTAAGTCGCAAAGGGATAAATTAGGTGATGCAAAAGGCAATAATCAGAACAGTCATTTAAAAAAACCAAACATGCATATAGAGGAATGCACGCATCATGTAAAACGTGAAAAAGAAGATATGGAACATAAAAACACTGACACTGAACCAGTGTGTTTGACGACTGACGAGAAATTGCCATCAGAAGAAGCATTAGAAAATAAATTGACTGAGGAAACGTCCATTGAACCAGTAGCACCTAACAATCAAACAAAAGTAGCAACCGGTGAGGCAATTCATTCAACACAGATGGAGAAAAAAATAAATCTTTTAAAAAATTACAGACATCAGCGGCTTGGCAGTCGTCCTCAAACAGAATCTAGTTTGAGTCAATTGGAAAGAACTGCTAGCACATTGAATAAGGAAGGAATTCCGGATTTTAGAAGAAACTTAGACGATATTACCCAATCTTACTCACCAGGCACTGATGATAGACCAAACATTAAAACAAAAAAGAAAAAGTCTCCCATTAAAAACGAAACTTCTGAATCCCAATGTAATGATAGATCATCGGTTTCAAGTTCCAACATGTCTCACAGTGTATCTAGTCTACTTAGTTCAAGCAATCATAAGCCAAGGATGAGTGATTCAGTGATTAGTAATCATTTACAAAAGCCAAGAATAAGTGAATCGATCCCACAAAGTTTAGCACAATGTGGTCCTAGAACAAAAAACTCTTTAGGAATTTCGCATGATAACTCTATCAGTCCAAATCGTGATTTTACTATTGGTCAAAGCTTAGATCATACCAAGCACCAGGCAATAAGTTCAAATTTAGGAAACATTGGGTTGATGAGTGGTGGTTCTTCGGTGACGCCAAATATTGATGTGAGGAAAGTGTCAGTGACGGGAACGTTAGGAGATGGTAGTGCAATGCCTACGAGTTCTCTGCCTGGACCAGCATATCCTTCTAGTAATCCCACAGAAGGAGCATTTGGCCAATATCCGGGTAAGCATATTTTATGATATATAAATCAAAATGTTTCTACATACTCCACTAACAATTTTTTGTTTATTAATTTAACAAGTGATAAAATTAAACATTTTGTACCACCAATATCAATATACTTAGTCGGGTCATAAGTTCTCAAAACCTTATTATTTAAAATTTTTGAATACTGGCTAGATGAACTTCACCAATTTTAAAAATAAAATGTTTGCGCTTGCCGAAAATAAAAAAGACATTAATTTTCATTCATTTTCAAATATGGAGTGGTTGAAGAAAAATGATAGAGTAGTGGTTATCGCGTTGCACCGCTGTGGTCAAAAGAGATTTTCAATATTCTACAAAAATTGAAAATAACCCTATGATTTGTTTATCGCCCTATCAAACGATTGACTGAAGATTCAAGCTTCGAAGGTCGTCAGAAGACTGGCCGACCTCGTACAGTTAGGACACCCGCGATTATCAAAGCAGTGAAGGCGCGAATCC
Organism: Parnassius honrathi; assembly: GCA_018247895.1. Lineage (NCBI taxonomy): Eukaryota > Metazoa > Arthropoda > Insecta > Lepidoptera > Papilionidae > Parnassius > Parnassius honrathi. Next base: position 497 of record DWHP01005713.1, on the reverse strand, counting down.
AAAGAAATCCTGTTCGTAAACAAAAACCTTAGCTCTACAGATGGGCTAAGCAGAGCCACGGTCAAAAGAGTGATTAATGAAGACCTAGGAGTATGGTGCGTGCTGCGATTGATAATTGGCCGCGTCGAATAATGTAGATAACGTCGTTTGAATAATGTAAATAAGATTGTAATCAAATTAAATTACCTTTCATTTTACGTGTAATTTCAATATAGTTATCAAAAAGTGTATCATTAATTATATAAAAAGTTTTTGACAGAACTTACGACCTGACTAAGTAAATATTGGGTCCTTTACACGTGGAATTAGCGTTTTGTCGTATATTTACGAGTTCTACCGTGGTACCAGTGCTGCAAAAACAGCTTGAGGGATTAATGAAGCGTACGGCGCTGGTGTCGCAAAAGAAAGCACGGTACGATTTTGGTTTCAACGTTTTCGTTCTGGAAATTTCGACCTTCAGAACCAACCCCGTGGACGGCCGGAGACCAAAGTGGAAA
>DWHP01005712.1:0-11774 GCA_018247895.1 Parnassius honrathi | reverse complement strand
ACCCCTGGAGTTATGTATATTAAAATATAAATAAAACACGTATAATATATTATTTTAAACATATAATTTGAAAATATCGATATAATATTTACGTTACATATAATAATAAAGTATATTTATTAAAATTGCAACTGTTTATGGACGTTTTATTGAGCTATCCCCAATTTTGCATACTAAATTAGTATTCGAATTTGGGTGTTCCATCCGTATCACATCGTGTTTCTTTATTAAACGTTTTTTTTTTTGATTTGATTTTTACTAGTCTTGAAGCGATATTGATCGCTCTTTGATCTAGAAATATTATTAACGAATATTTAAAAAAAAAACTATCAGCAATAAATGCCTCGGAAATATGGGAAATTCCGGTTAAAGCTTAACCACCGCGTGTTCGGCCGTCGGAGGTTTCCGATTGATATTACACGCTCGAAATGCTAAGTGAAACTACGTCTGAGTATAGATATCATATTATACTAAGGTACGGTACAGCGGGCAGGACCAACCGAACAGGTTTCTTGGGACTAGTAACGTAGTAACCAATATACATACAAAACGTGCATTACGCTCTCCAGTATGCAAGATTATAGAGTCTTGAGTCGGACTGTGAGAAAATTTCACTTGTAAGGAATTCTGTGAAATGAAATTCCTTTTAAATTACACATAGTAATATTAACGCGTGTTACTAGAAATAAGTTATACGCAAAAAAAAGTAAATTTCACAGTACGCGAGCAAACCGGGTTCGATCCCAGCCGGCACCAATGAAATTGTTGATTGCAATTTTAAGTGCTGGTTTACCACGTGCTCGGCAGGGAAGGAAAGCCTGCATGTCTGAGAAATAAGTAAAAAAAATATTTCGAAGACGTTAAGTTAAAAATCTCAGAAATGAGCGGTGGCCCGTGCCCACGAGTGGGACTTATATGGGCCGTAACTTTAACTTTTTTTTAAATGGTGAATACCGAATATAGCAAAATGTTATTTTTTTTAAATAAAACTGAAATACAAAGAAAGCTATTGTCTAGTATCATAGTAGCTCTTTAAACTCTTTGGACCACAACACAGCTGTGCAAGCTCAGCTATTCCGTGGCAGGAATAGGTATGAGCATGACAGCTACCTACACAGACGGACTTTGTGGCAGAAAAGCATGGGACTGCTACCTAGGAGGTAATAGTAGTTAAAATTGTTCCTTGCGATATTGATGGGTATTAAAAAATAGTACTTTTTAGTGAATAAGACTATAATAATGGCGCAGTGCCAAAGGTGCAGGATCTGGAGATCTGGTACTGTGGGAGAGGCCCATATCCTTATACGTGATAGAGCCACGTTGCAGCTATATTATGGTTGTAGCACAAATGGGTCGGCAATGGGGTAGGACAACGCTCTCACAGAATACCAGCGTAAAATAGCAGCTTAATTAATGCTGCTGTGTTTCGTATGGTAAGTGTAGAGAACCGGCGACCATTTTTACTGTAAACGAGGCGTTCCATCTTAGTCCTCACGGGTGACAACGCATCTGCATTTTGATTTGTAATCGAGGATATATGTAGCTGTTTATGGGCCGCAGCAACCGCATACCATCAGATGGACTGTGTATTGTATCCGATAAAATTTTGAAATACACTGAAAAGTGAAACATACAAATACAGAAGTATGAGAAAATTATCATTCGATTTAAAACTAGTTTTTGGAAATTTCATAGGTTTATATTTATTTACGGTATTATATGTACGTAATATTATAACGCCATTCATAAATACAAAATTAACAGAAACTAAAATTAATCATACAGTCCACGGTATAGTGACAAGAACGCTGGCTGCACTTGCTTGTTGAATATCTCAACTATTTTTGCGCGAAAAGAAGCAGCCATCTTGTCTTCAGAAGATACGATCAGGTCGTCCGGTGAACCTTACGGGTTAATAGTCTCTACAGCAAGAAAATGGCACAAACAGTCATCTATCGGAGACACATGCATGTTAGTTAAGCCGTGTCTGATGCCGCCAGTGTCTACACACGTGTATCCCACTGGGCTTTGCCTCTCTCCCAAGGAACTAAAGAGACACGTCTCTAAATATTTAAATTTTAAACAAGGTTCTAAAATTTAAATTTTAAACCAACCAACACTTAATTCAAAAGCTTTAATGACGTGATAATTACTATTTGAAAATATATCGATTTTAAGACTCCCAATAAGATGAAATACTAACTTTATTAATTAAATTTGCATTAAAAACATTACAAATTGATGTGTTTCGTATGGTAAGTGTACAGAACCGGAAACCATTTTTACTGTAAACGAGGCATTAGTGATAATATATATAAGTAAAAAGATACAATAATAATATATATAAATAGTAAGTGATAAGAGGGCTGGTTCTTTCCTCGCTCAGAGGCCAGGTATAGCTACTCAGCGAGGAAACGCAGCCAGCGTTCTTGGCACTATACCACGGGGAGCAGGACTTTTTGACTATTTAAATTTTTGTTTTAGTTTTTCTATATTACAGTTTCTTTTTTTAAAATTTTGTGTAATTAATATTAATTATAATTATTACAATTTTAGTAAAATGTACGTTCCATTTCACGTTTATTTAGTCTAGTAGTAGTAGTGTAGGTACTTATATTTATTTATGCACAAAGTATAAAGACGAACCTAATTAACAATATAAATTAGGCTTTTAAAATTAATACATAATGTAATAAATGAAAAATGTAGTGGCGGTGTAAGAATACAAATATCCCAGATCGTCCTATGGGTGTCGTGAGAGGCGACAGAGAGAATCTAGGTGATAGGTACCAGCGACTTCATAAAAACTACTGCGAAATAAAAAAATATCTGCCTGCCAATCGTGGCAATATTTGCATTATGAAGCAATTTATGGAGAGGTTTATGTTAAGCAAGGAATTTTATTAGCTGTAGGGGTAACGTACATTAGGTGGTGGGTCTCCTTTTTGTCAGGAGTCCGCCTTCATAACCCCCTTTTATATATTTCTGAGTATAATTACAGGCTGTGAGGCATTCCATCATAATCCACGCAGTTGCAACACGTCTGTGGTCTTAAATTTAAAGTTGGTCCATGAGCTGCATTAGCTACTTATAATCACTAATCAGGCGGATAAAGTAAAGTAAAAAATATTTGTTTTTCAAATTATCTGCTTTTCAACAAAGCAAAAATATGATTTCTTAAAAAAAGTGACATATCTTAATGTTAATATTGTGTTTTATGTACTCATCAGTTCTTGATTCTCATTTACTCTGCAGTCACGGCAAAGATTCGCAGTCTTTACGACTTCCAGCTGCGTCTGATGCACAACATCCCACCGCTGCCCTCCGGCGTCGACATCGCCAATACTGTCAAATATTTCTCGCAGACTCTTCTTAGTAAGTACTTAGTTAATAACTATATGTTGGTCTGGGAGAACCGTTTAGCGGTCAGCTCCCGCAGAGTAAACTTCACCTTATGATACCTCGTTTAAAGGCGAAACCCGTGTCGTATTATCGACGGTAGTGTGTTTCTTAGTGTAGTGATGTTGGGAGTAGTGGTGCTGGAATTATGGTGACGGGGATGGTGCACGAAACTGTGACATCAATTTATTTTTTTGCTCAGATCTTAGCAAATTAATTTTTAACAACTTTAAGGTTCAATTTGGAATTCTCCGAAAATATCACCGTCAGTCGATGGGGAAGAAAAGTTATCAACGCATGTAGGTGGACTCAGGACGGTGTTACGTGGCATTTTGGGGGAGACCGATGTTAAGCAGTGGACTTGTGGTGATGATGATGATGATGATTTCAGTGCAGGAGAAATGACAAAGAGTCAGTTAAGATTGCTTGGCTATTAGTAAAAGGGAAACCTTACTACGAGAAGCATAGCAATGTGGTGCTTTCTTTGATATACCGACCTATTCATAAACCTCATTCAGTATCTAGTTATTACTTAGCACTGTCGTTTAATAAAATCGTATAAGATAACATGTTTCTTCAGGTCAAACTTGATTTAAAATGTAGGTTATAATCACAATTCGTTTAATTTTTCCAGGCGTACTTAAAGATGTACCACGCTCGCCCCTAGAGATGATTAGGGATGCCGATAATGATGCGGAACGTATGGCACTCTATCCCAATCTGGATTATAAGGGACTCTTCAACGCCATCTCGCAGCTGGTGGACGCCGCTCCTCATATACAATATGGCATTCAGGGTACGTAGCGCGTCTACTTTCATTATCTTCTTTATATGCATCATTTACTTTTATTTTTTTTACGAGCCAGAGCCATGCTGCAGCTGTATAATGGTTGTGATTCTTAAGGGCCTATACTACCTCAAATGGCTTAGCAAGACTCTCCGTTATACCGAAAATATTGCAGCATTAATTTTGAAATAATTATATGGTAAATTTGAAGATTAATTTTAAGCACTATATTAGACGAAAACACGATTCCGTATAATTTTCTCGATAGAAAAAGTCCAAAGTTACCTCCAAACCGAACAATAAACCGTTGGTATTCACAAAATACTTTAACCCTTTCTCTGTCCAATGAATCATACATTTCGATTGTTTTACTATTGTCTGTTTCATGGATAGGGAAACTGTTAAATTAGATCATGAAACTTTGCATACTAACTGAACTAAATATAAAGCGGGTCTTATGTTTTTTTCCATTATTTACACTGTAAAAAGAAATTACTTCAACTATCGGCGTCCTGAAGCTTGTTCCCTGTCGCCCGATATCTCTGCTCAGTCTCACTTCGGCTTTCAAACAGGAAAGCTGTGTTGCTTACGATCAGAATACACATTACGCAACAGGACGACGTAAATTTAAAATTGGAAATAACCGTAATAAAAATAAGAAGCGACTGGGTTGGCGTAAAGAAACAGGCATAAACATGATAAACCTAATGAAATAAGTATCTACTATCTATGTACTTACAGTATTAGTGATTACAAACATGTCCGTAGAGCTGAGGTACTATAGGCCCTTAATCGAGGATATATATAAATGTTTATGGGAGATAGCATTTACTTCCATCAGGTGGACTGTGCGCTCGTTTGTCACCCTTATTCTATAAATAAGTCTAAGGATTATTGATGTTGATAATCAATTATCATTTATCTAAATACCTGTTTACTGGGTGGTAGAATCTTTTTTGCTTAGAAGTCCGTCTGTGCTGGTACCACATTTATAACCATTTCTGCCACCAAATGGCAGCGCTTACACTACTGTGTTCTGTTCTGAATGCTGAGGGGTATAGAGAGCCAGTATAAATACAGGATATGAGGCATTTCATCTTGGTCTTTAGAAATGACGACGTTTGTAGCCTTGTCTATTTGAAGATGGTTACTGGTACCCTTGGGCTGCAGTAGCTACTTCCTATCAGGTAGGTAAGACTCTTGATCGGCAGCGGACTTTTAAAAGCTGTAATAGAAGAGAAGAAGGACACACTTCATTTCTTTTATACAATAGGGGTGACACACGAGCACACAGTCCACCTGATGGTAAATGGTTGCTGTGGCCCATAGATATCCACAGTTTTCCTCATTTAATAATCAAAATAGCAGAGGCTTTTTCCCCTGAGGACTGAGATGGAATACCTTGTTTCCAGTAAAAAAGGTTTCCCGTTTTCTACACTCACCTTGAGAAATTCAGCAGTATTAAATTGCTATTTTAAGCTAGTATTCACTGTGAGAGCTTGTTTGAGCAGACCCACTCGTGCTACAACCATAATATAGCTGCATTGTGGCTCTACCACGTACGTTCACTTGTTAATAAATAAATCTAAATTTGTGTAGCATTCGGTCAAGCCGTCCTCCAGTGTTTGGGCTGCCTGCTGCCATTCTTGGAGTACGATATGATAGACAACCTGCCCTACCTAGTAGCGTACTGCGTGGCCGTGTTTCCTGCTTCGTTGCACCAGGAGATACTGCATCTACTATGTTACTATATATTACCATTTACTATAAGTAAGTGTCCGATAATCTAAAAATATTAACTTGGCTTTATTTAGAGTATACACAACAACATCAACAAAACCACATCTTACCTAAAATCATAATTCATTTTATATCGTATGACTGATAATAACTTCTAACGCTTATGGTACTAATTGTGTCCACACCTACCTCTTTCTATTATCATTTGGTGAAAACAGATAAAGCAACTTTAAGCATTTCTCTGTATAAAGCTGTAAGTTTATATATGTGAAAGAATGAGAAATCCCAAGAGAGTTAATATATTAATGATAATAAATAAGTTAATTTGCTAAGATGTGGATCCAAGTAATAATTTTTACATTTAGGGTTGGTTTTTCAATCGTCAGATTTAGGAGAGAAAGTTATCCATCTAATAAATTGTAACCTGACTGAATACAAAAATGAAGCAATTCCACTACTTCATTTATAAAACCGCAATATTCAAATATGTTGTACTTTATCCTACAAAAAACTTTTATGTGAGGATTGATAAATCGGGCCTTAATCGAATACTGCACTGCAAATCTATTTAGACTGATTTTATCGCGATAAATTTTGTGATAATTAAGAAAATTCTTTGAACACATCCTATTTTCCAGCAATCACGACCTACTATTCCACACCTTCGTTGCTACAATTATAGCTCTGACACTAAAACTAAAAGCGGTACGGGTTTTGCCCCAAAATGAGGCGTAATTTTTTATACAAAGTCTGATAGCTCAATAGCTAAGCAATTGCCGTAATTTTTGTAGTAGGCGAGAAATCTGGTTTTGACCCCCGTAGGCACCAATAAAATTGTTGGTGTTCGGCAATGAAGAAAATTATCGTGAGGAAACCTTCACATCTGCGGAATAATATTTCGAGCGTATGTGAGGTCCTTCAACGCTTACTAAAGCACTGAGGTCGACAACTCGCTGCTCCAGAAGCACTCCATAACTCTCTTAGAAAGCAGTAGGTGGTATATAAGTACACGCTTTATCTTTACCTTAACTAAGATTATTTATTTGCTTTTGAATCTTAGCAAAATAATTACAGTTTTCGACATTAGTGTTAAAAATGTGATAATTTTTATTTGTTCGTTCTAGCACGCAGATATTCTGGACTTGAAGAAGAAAGCGAAGCATCGCAATCCGTTGGGGCCATTCTCATGATGGTGTTCCAGCACTCCAATAATCCAGGTAAAATTCGCCTTGAATAATGGTATTATTTAGTGTAATGTTATGGTTTACGTGCGTTTGAGTATACGACACGAACTCGAACCACATAAGGACACGCAGAGCGCCCCTGTCCGTGGCCATATTCGTATCCGAGTTTATATGTACAATGTTGTAGGATATATTTATTGGGTGGAAAAAATATAGAAAAGTATTTAAAAGAGTCAAGAGCGCTGTTTAGTGAAACGGTATATTTACATTAAAAAAAATCTGTTGTGTACTCAAATCTTAATCCGTATTTAGTTATTTGCTAATATGAAAACCTGTGATATTGCACTGCTCAATGTTGTTATTGATGGAGTTCAAAAGTTTTTTTTAAAGAATAATGGTGACAAACGAGCACATAGTCCACCTGATGGTAAGTGGTCGCTGTGGCTCATAGATATCTACATCAACCCTCGACTACAAATCAAAATGCAGATGCGTTGTCACTCGTGATGACTAAGATGGAATACCTCGTTTCGAGTAAAAAGGGTCTCCGGATCTCTACACTCTCCATACGAAACACAGCAACACTGACCTGATATTTTACGCTGGTATTCTGTGAGAGCTTGGTGCTTCCCCGGTTTTGCTGACCCATTCGTGCTACAACCAGAATATAGTTTCTGCGTGGCTCTACCACGTAAAAATTTGTTTAAAATGTCCAATTTTTAAGTTTTTTTGTCCATCTCTAAAACACCCCAAACTACTGGCCTTTAAAAATTTACGATAGTATTCTATTTACCAGGGATCCCTTATAACGTTTAAAGTAGGATCCCTTATAAATTTTATGTGCTTAGTTATCACTTGCCACCTTCACTACTAAACACAATTACCTGAATTTTAAATATAATATCAATAGCCAGCCTCTGACACACAAGGCCTCCTTGTAAGGAAGATATTAGCAAACCTCTTGCATCATTTTGATTATTTAACAATTTGGTTCGTTCTGTAGAGTATGCTTCCACTGTAGGGTACATTCTGACAGCATCGAGAGGGTGCAGAGGTGTTTCTTTCGCAGTGTTTGTGGCCGATGTGGTCTCTTGCGTCGTCTACCAACATACGACTCTCGACTAAAGTTTTTAAATGTCCGACGATTATCTTGGAGGGGACAATTTGCCGACCAAGTATTTTTGCACAAGATTGTGTATTCGTGTATAGATTACCCAGAGTTACTAAGACTAATTAAGGTCAATTCCGGTATACGACAACGTGTTCAAAGAATTTGCAGATTAGGCGTACACAAGAATAACACTTTTTTTCAACATTGGTAAAATGTGCCGTTATTACGAGATTAAGCGTGGTGACTTACATCTAGATATATTCGATGAAGGCCTTGTACAATTTTAAACAAATTTCTTTGTATTTCTTATTATTTAATGTATTTTTTATCTTGTTCATTTTTACTAAGACTAAGTTTATATTGCAGTTGCATTAATGCTGTGTACACTTTTTTGGATTGTAGTTTAGATCAACACCAATATACTTTTCATTTTAGAACCTTATACAACTACCGTCTGTTTGTACTTTATTCAATAAAAAAAAAAATTAATTTATAATGGAACGCAACTGTGTAATGGCGGTGTGAGAATATCCACTACACCATATCGTCTAAACCAGGAGAAAGGCAGCAATGTCTTCCTAATTACAATTAAAAAATAAAAAGTGCGGTTACCAACCTGCCTGCCAAGCTTGGCAACTATGGCAAATATTTCTCTATGAGGTAATCTATAGTGTAATACCGTGTAGTGGCGGTGAAAAAATATCCACTACCCCATAACATCCTATGGGTGTCGTAAGAGGCGGTGGACAAAAAGGAAAAGGTGAGATCTCACACCGGGTACGGTGTTCCGCCCGGGAAGCGGCCAACGCTCCGTGTGGTAGTGGTTGGGGGGTTCGGAGCTATTCTATATATACTGTTTTTACTCGGAACTTTGATAGCGCGGTTCAGGCTTCGATGTGTTTCGCTTGTGGCGCGACGACAGCGCCGCCACAGAGGGAAACTAAATCAGTGGTGGACTGCAGCATAATATACATAACATCGGAATAAAAGTAACAAACTGCGGCTGCCAACCCGCTTTCAAGCGTGGCAACTACGGCAAGTATCTCTTAATGAGGTAATCTATGGGGAGGCCCGTGCTCAACATTGGAATTTTGATAGGCTGTATCGTAATGGAGGTAACCTGTGGGGAAGCGTATGAAAGGAACAGTAACGGAATCCATGTTGTTACTATTCCCAGCGCACCACTGCCAGCTGCTGGAGTGCCTGATGTCCATGAAGCAGCAGACGGTTAGAGATGTTTTGTGCGTGATCGCGCACGGCACTTGGGGAGCCCGGCTGTCCGCAGCAAAGTTGCTCTTCTACTACTGGCCGCCCTTCGACGCCAAACTCTTTGACCGCAAGGGCCTGCTTTGCAAGTTTTCCAGTAAGTACACAGCTATTATTATTGGTTCGTTGTAAAATTATCAAACGTAAACTTAAGAAAATACTTCGTGATCCGAACCCTTTTTTTCCCTTGCCATTTTTTCCCTCAGTTGTTAATTAAAAATTTTGCACAGAAATATGGCCTAATTACAAACTTCCGCTCACTAGATGTTGTTAATTGTAACTAAGGTGAAGTTCTTGTTACACATCATTCATCATCATCATCATTACAGCTGTTACGGCCCTCAGTTGCCCTGACAAAGGTCGACTGGGTTAGGGCCCATAGTAACTCAACTCGACAAGCAACAGAGGGGAGGGCCCGAAATGGCCTATGGAAAATTATTATATAGTGGCTAGCAAGTAAGCAGGACTTACCTAGTTCCCGTGTAGGGTCGACCACGAGGCGGCGTCGGAGTAATGTGAAGGTAGTGTGTGTATATGTAAGAGGGTGTGTAATATGTGAGCTGACGTCACCGATGTAAGCGGCGGCACCCACCGTCGCTGGTCTGCCTCAAGGGATGCACTCACTCCCGGGCGCCGCTTCCGCTGCGCTCTCTGCTTACGTCACTTATGACAAAACTATATTCTAAGAGTAACGCGATCTCCTTTTCGGGTCACAAAATTCAGCGTTCCTCAGTAATCCCTTGAATTCAAGAAAGCCTCGTTATCACCGATAGGAACAAACACGATAACGTAAGAAGGCGGTCGTAATGCTGTAAGGCGGTGTAAAAAAATTATTTATTGCGATATCAAAAATACCGCATAAGCAACTCCTCGACACAATTAATAGCAAGCGAATTTAAATTAATCACTCAATCTCAAAGAAAGGCCTCGTAGTCACGTATATTAACGAAAATAAGTTTCAAACGAATTCAATTTAACTCCTTGAGGTGGCAGTCGCGCGGGCGACGCTTCAAACAGACTACTTGATATAGATTACCGCAGCGTGCCGGCGCGGGCAACTCCCTCCCCGAGCACCCGTCGTCAACCGGTTCCCCCGCTCGAGGCTAGCGGCGTCGAGCGTAAACACATGGCTACCTTCACCTAAAACAAACCCGTGAACATATGTCCCGCAAAATAGGTACACGAGTACGCGAACTCGCAAAGTAACGTCGGGAATGTGAAATAAGCTAAACACGGTTAAATCCGTAAAAATGAGTTTGATTCAATGTGTGTGTGTCTGTCTTGATTTTATACTAGCGATCTGCCGCTGCTTCGTACGGATGATATCTACAACAGCGCCACCTACCGGGTGTAACTATGCTTATAACCTTTGTAGAAGTGCAAGCAATATGTTGACCTAGTTTTACCGCAATCTGATGAACAGTATGGCGGCGCATAAATACGAACAAACAAAAATTATTTTTTTATATTAGATACATTATAAATAATATGAGAGATGAATACACTATAGGGTACTACTTCACGCTAAAAGTAATGAGGTGTATCACAGTACAGTGACCAGAATGATACAGCTATCGAAAACAACCATAATTCCACACATACGACGCTACGACTGTCTATATATCAATACATGTAAATAAAATGAAGTGTATGTCTCCCTCTATGTGTTAAATAACTGGCTTCTATTAAGCTCAGGGGTAATTTGTCATGATATTAAGACGTAAATATCCATTTATAAAATTGTTGTGTTTGTCAGTCCGTCAGCTCTGGCTAGTTTTCGAAAACTTTACGAACGGAGAGAAAGCAATGCCAGAAGGAATTAAGTTTATTTTTTATCCGAAAAGATTTATTTTCGAATACGGAAAGTTGATAAAATATATGGTCTTTAATTATCTTAAATCCAAATAATGCCACATCATTAGATCTTACCTAGGCGAAACCAAGACGGATCTTTAGTTTTAACCCTTCAAGCGCCATAAAAATCCCGTACAGTCGCATGCACCTTGCAAGTCCCGAGCGGTCGCAAGCGACCGCACCCACCCACGCCACTTAAAACCATTAAAACTTACATTTAGATACTACTTTTCTATGAAGAAGTTTAGCATTATAAAATCTATACAAAATTCTCTATCTTGTGGTCTAAACAAAGGTCGGGTTTTACTCCATTACGAAAAGATTTTACGTATTTTGATAATAAAAAAAAACACCAAGCGAAAGTCGGCAGCGTGAAAATCACAATTATTTCAATTTATATTACACATAACTATTCACATAAAAAGATAAAATA
>DWHP01005711.1:0-11775 GCA_018247895.1 Parnassius honrathi | reverse complement strand
GGACAAACTTGTGCAACATATTCGATTTTCCCACGGGAATGAGATGTTTTTCCGCGGAAAAAAGTAGCCTATGTCACCCTACAGCCACCGGACTATCCCCGTACAAAAATCATGCCATGCCGACGCTCTGTTGCGTCGTGAAAGAAGGACAAACAAACAAACACGCTTTCGCATTTATAATATTAAGTATGGATTCTTTCTGTTTTAAAATTTATGATCATATGTTAAATCACTTGTGAAATCCGATTGAAATTGAAAAAAAAAATTTATGTACAACTTCAGTAACAATGCAATATTATAATACTATGCAGATAATCTGATGTTGGACACTGATTCATGTCCTATAGAAGCTTGTTTTTAGGTAAATTTTAGATTATGGAGATTTTATGTGATATAAGTTTCAATAGCTGTAGTTTTGTGAATATTTTAGGCTTTTGGCCTCGCCTTAATGAAATTACGAACGCAATATGTCATATATACATAAACAAACTTCACACGTAATAATAACGAATGATTTGTAAAATGTGTTTATAAGATTGTGGTTTCTTCGCCTCGCCTAGTGGCCCCGCCTGTATTGGGGGGGATCCTTTCCCACTCGACACGGCACTGTTTTAAACTTTGATTAATTCCTCGCCTGCGATGCTCACCTACCTTGTTTCCAGTTGATTAGTTTTAAAGTTTTCCAAATTGATGCGCCGAAAGATTAAGGACAGGATCTATAAACTTGAATGTAAGTGCTTTCCACTTGAATAGAAAAATAAATATGATACGTACATACATAATATTCTATATAATAATCTGATTGACGTGGAAGGAATGTATTTGTGATTATTAGTGATTACAACTAAGGTATTTTCATTCGAATATGAAAGTTCAAATCCTTGCATAGATAAAATAATACTTATCGTTTGAAAGTCATTACTATATCTACCAAATAAATAGTTGTATAACATTAAAATATTTTACGTGTTAATATTTTTAAAAGCTAAACGTGTATCAGAAATAATTTAACATTAATTTTTAAATCACGTTACGTCACGTTGTAAAATATACACACATTACACATGACTTATAATATTATTATCAAACTCTTTTAAAAGATTATTTAACCTAAAAACCACTTTAGCGTCATTTCCTTATAAGAAATAAAAACGTGTAGTGTGTGCGTAAATGAATTAATTAATGATTGTTTGATCGAATTCGACATTAAGTTGATATACTTCGATGAAATGAAACATATCGCTTGCAACAGACTTCTTATCTTAAGAATTACAATAATTAGAGGTGTGGGTATAATTAATATTAATTAAATTCACCTTTTAGCTCGCAACACTGAACGCGTATCACAGTTAATAAATTTACCCGGCGCATCGGCTGTTCGCTAAAGTGACTGATAAAGATGCAAAGAAAATGCATACACGGCAATCCTGCATTGCAAAATAAACTTTAAATCCATTTAGGCACGATATTATAGAAATGGTTTTCAACGGGCAAGCGCATAAAAAAGTTTTGTGTAACTTATGGTTGAATCAAGTTATTTTAATCCTTAATACGATGGAATAAGACAGTTGTTATTTCTATAGTAATTGTTATAATGTTGCCGGATATATGAGTAAAATGTAATCTTCAAGTATTCGAATGCCACATTAATGTAATAATCGCGATAATTGAAAATATGCCTCGGTCTTATCGTTTTTACAAGCGGACACTTGAATGGTTGAATTTTATTTTTATCCTGGCCAGCACAGAAATAATAGCAGCAGTGAGTATGAGCAAAAATGTTTCAAAAGGATACCTACCTATATCAGGCGGCGCATTCTCGTAAAAGCCTGGGTATATCGAGTTTGTTTCGTAAACAGTGAAGTAAAGACATAATAACCATCAATATTATCACCATCAGAAAGTAATTTATTAATATGTGTAGAATTTATTTGTATAAAGCTTTGGCGATGGTGCAATGTAAGATTCATACGTTCCACAGTAGGTAGCCCACCGATTAGTTTGTACCAGATCCACAATTTTCTTTTGGGTGCAGTGGGTATGCACCAAGGATTCATGCCAGAGAAGTTAGTTGATGTGATATTACGTCTTGTCCTCTAGGTTCAAATCGCAGTCGGTGCTGACACTTTTTAAGAAACTCAAATATTTTTTTAGTCCCTGTGCGTGTGTTTTTGTTAAATTCTCATAGCTTTGTATATATAGATGCATTAGATATATAATGGAAACAGCACCGTAATGACTTAGGTCAAATGTTGGTACGGTGGTTCTAACGAGACTCGGGTTTCATTTCTGAGCAGTTTATGTGGTTTATGAAGCTTCTAGAGTTCCGCCGTGTTTGTCTAGTGCGAATTGGCGAGTGGCGGATTGATGATAGATCATTTAGAATATTTTGTAACCAATTATTGTTATAATAACTCAATGGTACACTTACAGCACACATATACAGAAGAAATTAATATTTATTAGTAGGTTAAAGGAAAACTTGGATACGCTTTACACAGCGCAAAAGTGCAATTGAAAGTCAAATACTACTTGCCTAATATACAAACCTAAAATATTACGAATTACGTTCGAATTTCCGCCACTAGGAAATCACTAGTAAATATTATTGTTTCTTTAATTTATATACGATCGTGTTTCACAGAGGTACTAAAATAAATTATTGTCGACCGGCGCCAATTTTGAAATAGGGTTAGGTTATTATTTTGCTGCAGACGTATTAAAACGGGACTCGTTTTATGAAAATTAAATACGGGGACTATTACATCCCTTTGTCTATGGCCACATGTGCTTGGGATATGCAAATATTGTATCGGATGTCTACGCTCCATACGTACTTGATTAGAACTTCAACTAAAGGGATACGTGCATATAGTTTGTATACAATAGTATTTTATGCACTAATTAAAAAATAAAATTGACAAAAGTCTCTTTAAAAACGGAGCAAATGAGCCTTGTCACTGTTCTACATTACATCTATGTTTTTTGTCTGTCCGAATTAATGCTCTAAATGGATGAATCGATTGCGATAGAAATTCGCGAACAGATAAGGACCAATGCTAAATATTTTTTGTGAAATGGAGAAATTAATATAATTAAAAGAAAGTAATTTAATATATTAAGGTAATATTACATAATAAACCATTAAAAAAACATGAAAATGAATGCGGCTTCATTTTTTATAGTTAAATTGTTCGAATTGTTCATAAACGTATTTTTAAAATCTATTCCTATTATTTCTTTACCTGCCTACCTTTTTGAGAAACATACATTAAAATTAACAGTTAAAGCTTAATGAACATGAAATTCACACAAATTATATATAGCTACCCCGGGACTAATTTACTCTTTATTTCTAAGTGTTGTTTATACATTTACAGTCAAATTTAATTTACATGGTACAAACAGGCCATGAAAATTTTGCTGTAAGCACAACTAGCAATTAACAAAAGCGCACAAAATGAATAAATTAATAGGCATATATAACTTTATTAAAGAAACGTTTACACGGACATGATGTTTGATAGATGGCCGATATTGATTGTATCTATACGCGAGCAAAGAATTAATTTATTAGCATCAAAAGAAACATCTTTTAAAGAGACTTAGTAAACGAAAACTTTTGTCAATTGTACTAAGTTTCCTTTAAGCAAAATACGAAGGATGCTTACTTATAACATTTGACTAATGTAGGCCTCCCTTTAGATTACTTTTAGATTACGAGGGAGTTGACACGCTTTGCAGGCGGTTTGGCTGTGCTGCTATTCTTTCAGCAACGGAACACAAGGCGCTCCGTACTTCCGATATTCCGATCTCACTCATTTTTTAAAATTGGTTTGAAACTGCCAAGCTTCCTCATCATTATAGTTATCTCTATTTTAAGATTATTCGGGATATTATGTATCTTATATCATACTGTCTTATAACATATATATAGTTAGATGTACGTGTATATATTTAATATATATTTATATTTTTAAGTACTCTGTAATCGCTTTCGGTGTGCTATTAATGTAAAATTAATGCCGGTTGTAAAAAAAAGTAAAATTTACAGCCTATATACGTCTCACAGCTGGGCACGGGTGTCCCCTTATTTCTGAGGGGTGAGAGGCCCTAAGGTTGACTTGCAGAAAGTACTTTTAGCATTAAGTCCGCCTTTGGTTCTATTCTGAAGTTTTAATAAATAAATATATTCCGGAGTGATCAAACCATCCGACCAAAACTAGTCCGTAACGTTCCTGTTTTCCAGACAATGATAAAGTTCATACAAGCTAAAAAATATGGTTATTAATCGAAATGTTAATGATTTAGTACGTTTTGTATTAATAGACATTTCGACATTTTCTGTCTATTTAAAGCAAAGACGTATTAATTTAACTAATAATAGTAATTAGTATAAATAAATAAGTGTAAATATACAACAGTTAATATAGCACGCTAGCTGTTCCCCGCGACTTCGCCCGCTTGTAATTTATTACGATTGAATTCTACGGGCTTTAATTTTTTTTTTGCGCGGAATCCTAATTATTTTTATAATAAAAGTAGCCTAAATTACTCTATGAAAGTCCCGTCAAAATCCGTCAAGCCATTTCGGAGATAAGCCGGAACAAGAAGGCAAGACAGACAAAAATTTAAAAAAATGTATTTGATATAAGTACCGTATATACTTTCATATGTATGCATTTAGTAAAAAGCTGTTATTTTGACATTACAACATTAAAGTGACTGTATTTTATTTATTTGTATAGATTTAATTTTAATTCTAAACTAAGATTTTTCAAGCCAACTGAACGAATACTACAAGGATAATAAAACAGTAAATTTTGTTTCTTGTGTGTGTGTGAGAGGCATTTTGGAGGGAAAATTTGACTTTGTCTTTACCTTGGCTTGATATTTTCTTTTAAATTGGATATGTTATATATTACAGGCCAAGAAAGTTTAAGTTTCTTAATAAGAAGCATAAATTATTTTTATTAAGAAACTTAAACTTTATTTAGTCGAACATATTACACGTATATACAACCTATATGAAAAAATTCATGCAAGTTTCATTAGAGTATGTCAAATGTCGACTGCTTAATATAGGTAGTAAGTATAGGCTCCCTCATTGATTGCCCTCTTAGGGTGGACATTTATTATAAGACAGTAATTGAATGTTGTTAAGGTTCATCCTTAACAACATTACACAACCACAGCTAGTTATTATTTTGAGTTGTTATGTGGAAGATACTTATGCCTATTTTCTGTTTCATTTCTCTCTCATGTCCCGTTACACGACATCCACGGGATCACGTGGAGTAGTGAATTATCTTATGCCACTGCCACAAGGAGAGTCTGCAATGACTTAGTTATAAGAACAATATGATAATTAATAAAAAAAAACACTGGACACAGGCCTTGTCAGGTATCTTTTTTTATAGTATAAAAGTGATAAATTTGCACACATTCTGATGGTAATTGGTCTAAGGCCCACAAGCCCATACACATCGGCATCTATCCTATTAGATTGCGAATCAAAACGCAGATGGGCTTTTTTGTACCATTGGCGTAGGTTTTTATACCCAGGCTTCATTCGCTCTTAGATTTTTGCTTGAATAATCACATTTACAAGAATCTCATTGGAGCATATATTTGTACGGAAGCTCTTAAATGTAGGAATTTCCGTACTCAACAGTGGCAATACATATTACATGATATCTTACATATTATAACAGTTATTTTTCGTACTAAAACAAATATTTGTACTTAAAGCACAATATTTTAAATATTTTGAACTGCTTTTAATTTCAAATAGGCAGAGCATTATCTTGATGTCCAGCTTTTAAGGGGTCATAGGTTGATTGAACTATAACTAGGTAAAGTGATCGACATGTTATGCAGTGTCGTCATCATCGTCACCGCTAAATTGAGGATGCCGCACATCAAGACGACTTGTTCAATATCCTATGGAATTTAGCGCGATGACCAGATTACGATAACCCTGTCAAATATTTGTGCGTCGGATCTTACTGTGACGAGTTTTGATAGAGACAAATGGGGTAAATGAATTTGAGACTTATTTATTTCGTGATAGAATTAGTTTTCTATTAAATAAACACTACTTTTAAAGAGAAAAAGTGTAACCTGAAATCATTACGTAGTATTGTATTATACCTACAATGCATTCCAATTAATACATTCCAATATTCGTACCTATCTATGTTTGGTTTGTAAACTTCTAATTTAGAAGTTGTTGATATGGGTCTTATATTTTTCAATTGAAATTTCAATATATCTGAACCGTAGACTTGACTTGTCAACTCGTTGGACATCAAAATGTGGTCCAAATGTCACAACAATAGTTCTTTAATGTGTGTATGCGTTACTGAACATTCGATTATAATCTGGATGTCTTCAAGGGAAGATTAGATAGGCTTTTGTGAAGTCGGTGTGCTTCACCATCTTCGGCTGCATCACTTCTTACGATTACCTACCATTTAGGGAGGAGAGTTGTCAAGAAGTGGCTAAGTATAGGAAAGAAAGAAGTGATGATATCGTCTCAATACTACTATTATATGACATATGCAGCTAATATACTACTATTATATGACGTATGCAACTAATATAACGAAATTATTAAGTTTTCCGCTAGCCTTCCAAAATAGCAAAACAGAACTTGCAGCTAATTTAAAAATGTTAAATAATTAGCAAAGATCCGTGTAAAAAATTAAAAATAAAGTGCCTTACCCAGTTTGTAGAGCCTATCGTCTGATTCTCTTCGGTTAATAATTATCTTATAATTATTAACCGATTGGAAATTTGACACAGATCGTTTTATTTTTAATATTGTGTATGTATAGACTTCGCCGCTACAAAAATGGCCAATGTTAAGAATAATAGTAATAATTACAATAATAATGTAAGTTTGTAAATGTAGTGGTGATAAAGAAATTCATCACTTACTTCCCGACCCGCGGGTGTCATAAAAGCCATTATTGGGATACGAAATAAATTATAAAGGGGATGAAAAATTGTTAATTTGTGTGAAGTTATATAATATTTATATAAAATACTTTTGTAGTTAACCTAACTTTAAAGCATTGCAATCAGACAAAGAAGAGACAAGAAAACTTGACAAGACATCATAAAGCTTTAGGAATAATTTTCTCCGTATCGGACTTCGGTCACTGCGGCCAGTCTTGATGGACACCAGCCATCTGAGGAGGACATTATTTTGTTGCACAAGTGTGTATGGAGGCACAGGTGCCTTTTCTATTCTCTCACTCCACGGACGAAAATCAGACACGACCGGAACGGTTCAAAACATGCTTTCCAATGCATACACACATTCAACAACAACACAACAAATTCTTAACAGAACCTGGTGCTGCGATAGCAAAACGCGAAGTGAAACTGATGTGAATACGTTTTTTAATAAAGTTTGTTACCCTTATATAAATTAGAAAATTAAAACCAGACTTTGTAGGTGGTAGAGCCACGCTACAACTATATTAAAGAGCCACTCTGCATCTATATATGGTTGTAGCACAAATGGGTCTGCTTGAACTGGGTAGGACCACGCTCTCACAGAATACCAGCGTAAAATGGCAGCTCAATCTTGCTATGTTTCGTATGGTGAGTGTAGAGTACCGGAGACCCTTCTTACTGAAAACTAGGCATTCTATCTTAGTCCCCACAGATGACAACGTATCTGTAGATGTCTATGGGTCACAGCATCAACTTACCATCAGGTGCACTGTATGTGCGTTTGTCATCTTCTCTTATATAAAAAAAAAACACTCTTTTTAGTGTTACTATGCATAAACATCACGATTCATCGAGATTCTAAAAAAAGATTATAATAATACGTGCTTCACACTATACATTTTAAAAGTCTCTCTATCTGCAGAAAGAAATTTAAATATAAAATTTCCAACACAAAAGCAAATAAATATACTGTCACTACAATAGTTAATTCACTATTGCGCATTTCATTCACTACATAAACTGCAATAAACGCAATGCGATATCAAAAATTCACCCGTCATCCCTGTATCGTCTTAACCCCTCAACCCTTTCTATTCGGCTCATAAAGTTGGCGAATCGTAGAAAAATACGAACATAATGCCATTTGCATAATGTTTTCGGCTTTGTTTTTTCATAGAGCGTCGGGTTTCAAATGTCACCGCAGACTAAGGGTGCGAAAACATCCATTATGGGGTGCAGGGTGTATTAAAAATCGTTTCGCGTCCTTTGCATTCTTAAGGTTATGGCTTTTCCAGCGACTCGAATCGAAATACTCGAAATTGTTTTGGCATATGAAATTGCGTCAGTGGAAATAGATTTATATTGTGTAGGTATAACATATATATATACATATACATATACACATATATATATATATATATTATGATTTGAGTTTATGATTATATAATTAACTAAAATTTTCATATACGGTTTGTTTAATATGCTGTTATTGTTACAAGTATATCAACATCATTATCATCGCCAGCTTGCGACAGTGCAGTGCTGGCCAGGGACCCTTCCCAAGACGTTCAAATATTAATACGGTTGTGACTACTTCTGTATATGTTTTGGCGCTATAATATTACATCTCTTACTTATTTATTATATGAGTATTTTGTAGCTGTTATCTTAGATCAAAACATTTAGAAAAATATTAATTTCTTTATTGTTAACATTTTTCCATGGAGGCGTTCTACATATTTAAAAAGCATATGGACAAATGGATATCCCGATAAATTATTTGTAGGCCATACATACTTGTTCTGTGTTGGCTTTACTTAGCCATTGCGCTACTGTGGACGTATCATTTTAATTCAAATGCGATTATGTAATTCCAACAAAAGTCCGTTGCTGAATATTGACCTCTCTCATAGATTGTCTTATGGGTGGGATTTTGCCATAGTCGCCACGCTTGGCGAGCGGGTTCGCAACCGCAAGTTTTATTATTTAGAGTTGTTACCAGGAAGGCGCTGCTGCACACCTCCTGATTTATTTTCCCTCCGTCACTTCGACACCGCAAATGTGATTATTAAAGGAAATTTGTTCATACTTATTGTTAATACTCATAAATCACAAATCATAAGTCTAATGTCATAGTAGAGTATTTCTATTTCCTTATAATATGAGAATATTTAGTAGGTACTTTTGTAGAAAGAAGTTTGAAATAAGAAACATCGATAATAACCAACATTTTTTCTTACATGAAGCAATTAAAGATAAATCAGCTACAATCATAGCTATTAAAAAGAGTAGACGTCTCAAAAAAGAAAGATACACGACAACACGTTACAAGTATGCACATTAATTTATTTTAAATAGCAAGCAAACCTTATTAAATAAGTATTTAAAATTATAAATGCTGGCGTCATTGAAACTTGTTTTAACATTAGTACTATGCGCTCCGACACTTGGATTAATAGCAAATGTTTCCTATGATTCATTACACTTTTTCGAAGCCAACAATTTACTAAATGTCCTAGATAAGATCGGTTCAGAAATACTTCTCTGTACACCGAAGTTTTCTATGAATGTGGACTTCTTTAGTAATTGAGATTGTCATTATTTTTAGATATACGACTGTCCCTACGTACATATTATTGCATAATTGGCTTTCCACTTTCCTTATGCACATACCCATATAAGATTTTTTTCTAAATATTACGTATTTAACTTCATTAACAAATCGTATAAGAGAACAAGTATGATAATTACTACGAATAAATGTCGTAGATGCGGATATCTATACCTATCATTTCGTACGACGTTTTAAAATGCGCGCCACACGGTGCGAGCGCGGTCTTGTCTGACTTAACTTCATTCACTTGGAGAAGACGTGTCGATGCTTGTTCGCGTGGTAAAATGATTGTTTTAATACAGTTATGATTTAGTGGTGTGTTTTTAGCAAAAATTATTCATAATATTTCCTGCATAATACTGTAAAACATGAATATCATGACAGTAGATCAGTTATTGGTGGATATTGCAAACTCCAGAAATAATGTTTTATACGTTTCTGAAGCACAAGATTTAATTAATTATATTGCTGAAGCTAATGAGGGTAAGTAGTTATTCAAATAAGTATATATTAAACGCTCAATAATACACAAAACCGATAACAATAACGATTTTTATTGTTTTTCTAACCGATCGCAGTGTAAAAGCAGACAAATCAGATATATCCGCTTAAACTATGATATAGTCATTGAATTATCATTTTTGCACAAATAATTATAATAAGTTGCATGCTTCTTTAAAATATGATTTCTATGAAATAATTACAATAAAGAAAAAGTTTTTATAGTTATCGAAGTATATGAAGTCATGTCCTACATGTTTGTATATACGTGTAACTAGAACATTTACGTATGAATTTGTTTTCGTTTACGTTTATTATTGTTGAATAAACATACATTACGTTTTAATTTTTTTTTATTTTTAGATACACCTGTATGTGCAGAAAAAGATGTTTTAATGGATCTTGAGGATCGGCCTTTGGAAGTTTCTATCGATGAAAGACAAGTTGCCGAAGCACATAGTGATGGAGAACAAAATCATATTATATCAGCTAATATACTATCGCAAAGTGATATAAATTATATAATCGATACGGTAGAGGAAATTTCGAATGTTGAAATTGAAAATTACGATCTCACCTCGCCCATTTGTGAAAATGAAACAACACAAGCAATACCTGAAAATTGGGTTTCAACACCAATGCCAAGTCCATGCATGTCTTTTGGGGACACTGTAAACGAATGTAACTATTTAAGCGAAAGTACTGTTCTCCTATCTGATGCAACCTTGAGATCAAGCCCGTTAGGATCCAGTGAAATGTCTGGTTCATCAACACCGCACCAACGAAAGAAAAAGCGTCAGTATGTGAAAAAAGCAATAACAAGGAACAAATAGAGCAATAAAAAGAAACAAGGAAAATATAGCTACTTCTGTAAGACAATACAAAGATATTATTAAAAAGAACTTAACATAGCTTTTCACATACCTAAAAATGACCAATGCGACCTGCGTCATGCAATGAAAAACAACACTTCGCCAATCAATGATGATAAACTGGAGCATAAGTCACACATTGATAACAAAAAACTTGCCAGGGAATTAAAAAATATTGATAAAATTGAATCTCAATCAAATCCTTCTGATATTTGCACAGCAATGTTCGATTTTCAAAAAATAAATAACACTCCACATGGCGAAATTAGTGTGCTGTATTACAAAAGGAAATTATCAGTTTATAATTTTACAGTGTTTGATGCTGGGTTAAGGGAAGCTACTTGCTACATGTGGGATGAGACAGTTGCTAAACGTGGTGCCAATGAAGTGGCTAGTTGTTTGTTTTCTTTCGTTAACAACAAAGTAAAAGCTGGCGTCAAAGATTTTAGATTCTGGTCAGACAACTGTGCCGGTCAGAATCGCAATCGCACTGTTTTTTTTATGTACTTGCATGTAAGCAATACATTCAAAGTAGACGTGTGCCATCGATTCTTGGGAAAAGGCCATACTCAAAACGAGGCAGATAGCGTTCACGCATTAATAGAGCGAACAGCGAAAAATAAACTTATTTACACTCCAGATGAATGGTACACCCTAGTTCGCTGGGCGAAACAGAATAGCCCAGCTTATACAGTCGTAGAAGTAAATCAAGATTTAGTTTTAAATTTCAAAGCTTGGCTACATACTAAAAACTGGATAAAAGATACAAATTCAGAGAAAATTTCTTGGAATAAGATAAGAGAAGTAAAAGTGCAATGGAAT
>DWHP01005710.1:0-11775 GCA_018247895.1 Parnassius honrathi | reverse complement strand
TTCCAGCTTCGGCAGTGCCACGTATTCTAGAGGGATTGACATATCGCAATCCATGGGTTCTTGATCGACCACTTAATTGCCTTTGTCGGTGGATGTTGCGGAAGAGGAAGCTGCCAAAAACTGTGGATGTAAACGATGGACAGAATTTATAAATAAGAAATAAACTAAAGTAGGTCCACTACGAAGTTAAAGCACAAATTAAATCTTGAAACTCGAGAGAGAATTAAATCGCTAGACTCGCACTTACTAAAACCCCATGGTGTTCTACCTCCGACGCGAATTGACAGGGCCACGGAAACGTTTTCATACCCATCCGCGGCCCCTCCGGTGCCAGCCACCCAATGTCAGCCCCTCCTTAGTTGCTGACTTCCCCCCCCCCCCGTTTTTCTTCTCAGATAAGGCGCACCAGAAGAAAATATTGTCGAATTACTGCACTTTTTCAAAGTGGTGCAGTTTTCATGTCTAATAAAATAGTCATGTGTGAAATGTTCAGAACAAATATAATAATTTTGTTACAGACGCCAATTCACAATATTTATGCTTTTAAGCCATAATTTTAGTCTAGGTTCCGTTGGAAACCTGTTATTAATAAACATTTGATAATCATCTGTTGTTGGCGACTTTGTTTGTACATATACGGGTAGGAAAGAACATCGATAAATATTATGGGCAGGGAACTCGACAACCCTATTGAATTTTATTGTTTGTCAAAACTCAGTAATATACAGCCAAACATCTTGGTTTAGATGATATTAAGATTAGTAACAAATTTTTAAGTACCTACTTATATTATGAAATAGTTTTAATTTATTTAATATTAGCTGCAAATTCACTTACTTGTGATATGTTATACCACTTCGCTTTTGGTAACAAGTTTTACAGATTACGCACACTCTCATTGTTATTAAAAATAATTCCTATTATAATACTTTCGTTTTTTAGTTTAAAACTTCAAAATATAGATTTTTAAATATGACTATTTAAATAAGACAACAGATTTTGGCATATTATGTCAATTTTAGCTTCCAAGGCAACCGTTAGGGGTGCTTCAAATTGGCACAGACATTTTGTATGGTTCAACCAGTCCAGGGTTCTTATATAGAGGTCAGTGAGCTTGAAGAACCGACAGCCTTTGGGGAAAAAAGGTTCTCAAGTGGCAGCATCGTACCGGCAGGCGAAGTGACCTAGTGACCTGGGAGGTCACTTTACACTTCGCCTACCGCCTAGATGGAGTGACGACCTCGTAAGACATGCAGGAAAACGGTAAATGCTGGTGAATGATGGTGGCTTAGGACCGTGTGTTGTGGCATTCCTTGCGGGAGGCCTATGTTTGGCAGTGGACATTTGAAGGGCTGTACCAATGATGAATGATGATGCTTTATAGTTATTTTTATTTTAATATTATGGGAATTGGTCACACCTCCCGGAACCAAGAGATTATAATATACTCTTTGTTAGGTTGAATAGGGAATCCTTTGAGTATTAAACCAACTGGAAAGGCCATGCGCGTTGATTCCTAAACAAAAATTCTGCCAACATCAGGGGGGCGCAAGAAAAACACACAACTGTATACTTAACTACAAATGCAAAATTAAATCGCGTTACTATAAACGCACACTACAACATTTGTGTTTGTGTTCATTGCAATTACGCATACTGTTTACGCTCGAAGCCGCTAGCCACGAGCGGGGGAACCGGTTGATGACAGGGGCACGGGGAGGGAGTCGCCCGCGCCGGCGCGCTGCCGGAGTCTAGATCAAGATCAAGCCGCGACTGGAGCGAGCTGCGCACGCGACGGCATCTCGAGTTAAATTGAAATCGTTAAGCGCTTGACGGCCGCTATTGTGTTAGCTTATTTTCATTAATATACGTGACTACGAGGCCTTTCTTTGAGATTGAGTGATTAATTTAACTTCGCTTAATATTAATTGTGTCGAGGAGTTGCTTATGCGGTATTTTTGATATCGCGAGAAATAATATAATAATGCTTTGCATTACGACCACCTTCTTACGTTATCGTGTTTGTTCCTATCGGTGATAACGAGGCTTTCTTGAATTCAAGTGATTACTGTAACTTCGATCGCCATTAATTTACCTCGACGCGTGGTTTGTGTAGTACTCGATATCGTACAAAGAAATTTTGCTTTGTCGGAGGAACGCTGATTTTTGTTACCCTGAAAGAAGATTGCGTTACTCTTAGCCTATAGTTTCGTGTTAAGTGACGTTAGACTGGAGTTCGGCGCCCGGAAGTGAGGGCATCCTTTGAAGCAGTGCAACGACCGTGAGTGTGGCCACTTACCTCGGTGAAGTCAGATCATATAATACACTTTCTTACACATACACACCCACACTACCTTTACATAACTCTGACGTCGCTCTGTGGTCGACCCTACTCCGGAACTAGGTAAGTTGGTTTGCTTGCTAGTCATATGTATAATAATTCTCCATAGGCCACTTGGGGCCTCTCCTCTGTTGCTCGTCAAGTTGGATTATTATGGGCCCTAATCCTGTCGACTTTTGTCGAAGCAACTCAGGGCCGTAACACCCTTTTTACTGGTAACGAGGTATTCTATCTTATTCGTCAAGGATGGCATCGCTTCTACATCTTAATCGAGGACAAGTAAAGGTGTTTATGGGTCACAGTATACACTTACCAACAGATGGATTGTGATTTCGTTTGTCACTCATATTTTTAAAAACAATAAAATAGTGTGGTGCGACACTGGAGCAGTAAAGCAATCAATCTTATTTATTCATTTTTCGTCTACATGGTTTTTAGCGTGTAAACGGTTTTCTAGCCTGCAAAAAACTGATTGCGTGGCAAATATATATTAGCGGTGTGTCGTCCTGAACTATTTGAGAGCCTTACTTTTTGTTGTATTATATTATTAGTGATTTTCGTCTACGATACGATACGATAGATTTATTATAATAATTTCCTACGGGCCGAATTCGGATCACGGTGGTCAGCCTCATCGAAGTCGACATGCGCAGCACTATTATCCTTAGCATACACTCTTTATTCTCTGATTCTCATAGTCAAATGGAACGGCAATCCGATACAACGGAAGAAAGACCAGGCACAGGACCAACGGCTTTACGTGCTTTCCGAGGCAAAAGGATGAAACTCCGCCAACTTCCCGACTCCGGGTTGCTGCTGAGTTTTTTAACAGAACTAAACTGCACTTTACAGACTAAACCAACGAAGCACATATCTATCTGCTTAAATAATTTAATATCAAGAGATTTAATAACTATATTTTACTTTGTATTCACCCACTCCTACCTTACAGACTACAGAAGGTAATCAGCATAACCATTTTAAGGGTATCGGGTGTGCTATTAAATAACACTGGCGAAATCGTCGCTTGTCATTATTATACTTGGTTATACTATTTACAGTGTATGTTTAGTTTGCCGAATGTTCGACAAAGACAGCACTGTCGCCAGTTTGTGCTTTGTAATTGTTGCTATATATATATTAATAAAATATAATTTAATTAGTAACTCTCTTGATATTTTCTTTTTCCTGAATACTAATCGTCAAATGTAGGTCCTATTCTTATATTAAACGAAAGTGGAAATAAATAATTCAGCCTCCACCGTTTTTAAACATGGATGATATTCAAATGGATACCTTATATCCGCTTTAGCAAAAAACGATTAACTATATTTATATAGTTATATTCGATATACTATTAATTATTTATTCGAAAAAAATCAACTTCATAGTATGATATTTACGTTGAAAGTGAAAAATCAATATAAATTTAACGTTATTAACGTGTTTTCACAGATACATTTACTAAAAAACTGACCAGTCAAAACATCGCCAGAAATACATAGTGTACCTCCTCACGTCACTAAATGAATCAACTCATAGTGTTTCCAGGATCTTTTTAATAATAGCTGCCGTATCGCCTGTATATTTATCCCTAAGTATCATAGTGCCTAAATCCTCACGGTGCCATGCAATACGTAATTAAATTTACCAATTTAACAAAAAACATCTATAAAAAGAAAGTGTCACGAAAATATTGGGCACTGCAACACTTGGTAAATGTGTTCTTCTTGCAGTAATAACAAATTATCTTGTTCAATAAACGTTTTTAAATTATAACCTTGTATATGCGCATAATATTAATAAATGATGATGAGTATTATAATATCCAAAATCATTTTACTTCCATTTTCGTGACAACCCCTGGCATACACGCTACGCGTAAATACTTACGCGGGCGGCGGCACCGCCGAACATCAAAGACATTTCACAACTGTAATGCTGCGGCTACACTAACGAGAAATGCCGTTAATTATCGCGTTAAGCGATAATTTGACAACGGCATTAACAATGCCGTTTCCCGTTTGAAGATAACTCGAGTGGCGGTACATCAAAGGATTAACGCGCGAATTATTGCGTTGAAGCGGCCACACTACGCTTTGTCTCATTGTGCACGTATGGCTATGATGGAGCGGAAGAACAAAAAAGTTATTACGTTTCTTGAGATTTTACAAACAGAGCCATGTTTATGGGATCCGAGACGCAAAAGTTTTAAGAATTTTATGTCGCAAAATGAGGCTATGCGAGGAATTATGCAATTATAACCCTTTAAAACAACTATCGAAGAAATTAAAAAGAAGAAGGGAAGCCTAGTGGGTTTTTATAGAACTCATTTAAACAAATATAAAAATTCTTCAACGAACATTAACGCCAATTTTAACGCCGTTCAACGGCATTGAAATTGAAACGACGTTGACCGTTCAAGTGAAGCCACTCACTATATCGCGTTAAATTTAAGGCAATAATTGTTGCGTTTACGGGCCTTGACTTTGCTCGTTAGCGTAGCCGCAGCATAAGGTAAGGTTCTTAAAACTGAACTAGTAGTCTAAGGCCCGGTTTACATTTTGAAAAGTGAGAAGTGCGACAAATGACAAGTGACAAACGACAAGTGCTCAGTGCGTGTGAACGGGCAGTGACAAGTGATAAGTGGGAATAAAATTCGCACTAAGCACTTGTCATTTGTCAGTTGCACTTGCCAATTCTTAAAATGTACACCGGGCCTTACTGTTGTACTTATGGAGTACGTTGTAGACGCCCGAATATTTTAAATACACGTACCATCAAATATAGCAGCTCGAGCTTCACTGATTATCTCAGCGGAGGTCTTTCGTCGAGGCGGGGCATAAAAAGGAGTGCCCGCACCACGTATCAATCCTCTATCGGCCATTGCCAAACCTATAACAAATAAACATCATTTATCAACAATTGTCCATATATTTTTTCAGTGGTTAGACAGAAGAACGTACAGCCTAAGTAAGAAGTATGTGATTTTTGTTTTTATTTATTTTGTGTTTGTTCGACTGTGACGGAGCCACAAGAAAGGTAAATTTTTATATAAAAAGTATAAAGGTGGATTTTTATTGTACACATTTACTGCATATACACGTTCATACACATTTATACATACATATATAATATACATGTATTGCATATTTGTACATATACGATACACATTTTATATATTTACATACTAAATTCATACATACTTAAATATATACAAACGGCGTATTATAAATATAGATGCCATAACCAGTTTTTATAAAACAAATACGAAACGAAAATTAAGCCTAACGAGTGTGAAGAAACAAGTTAGTGATCTCTCGCTTAAAAGAATAGGTGGGTACATGCACAATTTATCTGTTTTAAGTTCGGCCGTAGCTCCTAAATAATTTATCGAAGTTTAATGTATTATCTTTTCTGCTAATTCGAGCAATAATTGCCGTATATTGCATTAAATGTGGAACGTCAGTGTTATTCCAGACTGTGAGTCATTCCATGTAGGTAGGTCTTCGGAAGATTTTTTGTTTTATGTTGGTAGGTGACTGTGGACTGTGCTATCCACTTACCATCTAGGTGATAATTACCTCGATTGTTACTAAAATGTTATACTAAACTAACGTTCTAGCACGACCCGAAACAATCAAAATAAAAATACAAAACCTCTTGAAAGTTTGGACGTAATATTAATAAAAATATACGAGGAGTGCTATACTACATTACCATTATTTATATTAACGACTTCAAATATCATGATATAAATAAATAATTACTTAACTATTTGTTTCTCTTTTATCAAAGCGCATTAGCCCACTTTTCTGGGCATTGACATGGGCATCTTATTTAGAAATTCTTGCCTTAAACTCTTATATAAATTAATGTTAAAGTTTTAGTCAATTAAAGTAATAAAAGTCTTAGTAATGTCCCAATGCTGTCCTTTTGTTTCTGAGAGTGTTACAGTTAAAGTTCTATTATCATTATTTTCAACGCATATCCCGGAACTATTTACACTAAATTTACAATCAATCTATGTATGCATATAATAAATAAACACCTCTTACCAAAAAATTATCTCAACAAATAGCACGCGTATTGTATGTCATGAAGATAAAAAAATATAACACGCAAAATACTAAAACAGTTTGTTCCGCCTACGCCTAAAGGGCGGGCGGCGCACTACGAATCACGAGCCTAACTGTTTATGAACATTCGTAGCTATACCGTAGTCGCGTAGCAAGGGGATAAAAATAATAAGCAACTGTAACTACTTGTGGGATCTGGTCTGCTTGGGCTTATTGCTCACTCATACTATCTTAAAAACATTTCCTAACTTTCATAGTTCAACTAGAATTTTTTACCAATTTCTTGTAATTTCTTTAATAAAACGCCTAAATTGTATGTAATCTTTCAAATTACAAAAAAGAGGACCTACGGAGTTTACCTCGTCTTTTCTTTTTCGCTCAGAGAACCTCATTTAAAATGGTAATATACTTCAATATGAAATTTTTCAAACGAATTTTTAATTCTTATAAGAAAGCAAATGTTTTGCAGTTCATCACAGGACATCATGCACATTAAAATCAAAATGTTTACAAATTATAAGTATTTGATCTAAACGATACAAAAACACGTTTGACAATTATTTATCTTTAACAAACAAAATACAGGTTTAAAGTTAAAGCTCATTTCTGAGAGGGTTTTAGGGCAACGAAATATCCGCCGCACTGCCCCAATACGTGTTGGCGAACTTCACATGTCTTCATATTTTTTCTCTTATTTCTAAGACATGCAGGTTTTCTCACGATGTTTTCCTTTACCGCCGACCACGTGGTAAATCAGCACTTAAAATTGCAATTAACAATTTCAATGGTGCCTGGCGGGGATCGAACCCGGGTTGCTCGCGTACTGTGTAATTTACAGCGAGCACTAACCCTCTGAGTTACCGTGGCTCAATTAAATATAGATTTGCGATCTTCAAATAAAAAATAAGAAATTTTTAGATTCAACATACTAAGTAGGTACATAATGACATTTATTTTACTTATTTTGATGTACATTTTAACATGGTATATTTTAAGTTCAGTATTAAATAGAACGTAGACGTAACAAGTTTATGCATATTCTTTTTAATAAACGACGTTTTAAGACGGAAAAAGTATACAGTTTTTTTTTTTCATATTCTTACATTGTCATCCGATTCTGAGCTTTGATCAAAATTTCACGTCTCTTGTCTACTCTTCTTCTTCGTCTTCGTCTTTGTCTACTTACTTAATTCGATCTGAACAGACATACACGAAAGCGAGTTAATAAATACTTGGAAAATCTCGTTTCCGTTTATCGCACACTGCTTACCTCAATATTTCAGTAATAATCTTGTGCCTTACAACAATTCTGATGAATTGATGATGATGATATAACAATGAACGACCGTATATTGCTCGTTTATTGCTGATCTTGTCGTGTAATCAATGACATCCCGTTTTCGCTGATAATATTATCAAGTAATCAATGACATGAATCGATATAAAAATTATAGAACAATTCTGAAATGAAAGGTATAAGACTTGTAACTCGGAAACTAACAACTTACATAATTTTAAAGTAAAGTGTGTAGTTTGAAAGTAAAGTTACGGCCTTTAAACATACCACTACTAGGATCAGACCTGGACTGTAAATTACCACGGCTCTAAAATAAGTTACTTTGTTATGTAAGTTGTGGATTCGTACGGTTATAAGTTTACAGTGTTAAGTAATAAGAAATTATACATTAAAATATTTAGTTATAAAAAGGCAATATGCTGCTGCGGTACTATACATTAGGAGATTTTTGGGAGATTTTGACAACAGTTTACGGCGAAAATATCTCAAAATCTCAAGGTGTCTAAACGAGCTAAGTAACTCGAGATTTATATAAAATGCAGAGAACTTTTTTCGTCGTTCGAAGAGGTCACATGCGCAGGTACATATATAGAAAATCGCATCACTTTTATGTATTTAAATACACTTCATACAATAAAACAGAAGCTACAATCCGTCGGTGGACGAGTTTCGGTCAAAACTTTAAAAAAAAAAATTTAAAGCATATTTTATAGAATAACAATCTATACAGATTTCATTAATGAATGAAGTTCTTTTATTATTTAAAACGATGGTAAAACGGGAATCAAATATACTTTAGTTTGACTGTAAAGTTAAAATTTTGAAATATTTCCCAACAAAAATAAAGTTAGGCACAGATTACACATCTTCCACTGTGGGGCAAAGGGTCCCACCCAAAGATATTTTAAACTTAAAATTTTTGGGTCCCACCGTTTTAAAAGGTGTTTGGAGTAGGTAGAGTTCGCTGTGCTGTTATGAACGAATATCATATAATAATATTAATGCTCTATTTGACAAAAACATTATCATAAATGCAACTAAAGTTTGTACAAAGATATTCAAGACGTGAATTCCTGTCCCCTAAATTAGGTAATAACCTATATTTTACGGGTCAATGAGACTGGCGACTTTTACAAACCAATACATGATACATGATGATTAGTAGATACAAAATGAAAAAATGATAGCACAGTAGGCACTTCAACAACATTTATTAATCATAATATATCCTCGAATTTCGAACTTAATCGCTCTGGTGATGTGCGTGAAATCACTATCACACTCGCACTAAAACTGCCTTAATAGGCATGTACTAAAATAATCTAATTCCTCGAAATAGTTTTAATATCTCAGGTTTTACGACGATTTTTTTTCAAAGTCGAGAATTTACAAACATATATGTATACATACACTAGCTTGCCAGGCAGACGTTGTTCTGCCCCTTTTCGACGACCCTTTATCATGTCCTATTAAAAATCCTTAAATTAGCAAAAAAATGTGTCATTCCTGGGCAAAAAATACTATCCTGTCTCTCAAGTTGGACCAAACTGCACACGCTGTGCAAATTTGATTAAAATCGGTTAAGTAATTTAGGAGTTCATCGCGGACAAACAACGTGACACGTAATTTATATATATTAAGAACACTCACGCCCATCACCAAGAGGGATAGGCAGAGACTACGGACTTCCATTTCGCATGATCGTGACACACCTACCTCGCCTCCTTTACATCCTTAGGTATAGGTATATACCTATGCATACATGCTCGGCGATTAAGAGTACTCTTAATGTCAATATGTCGCCAATTTGGTCGATGAACTTCCATCTGGGACATCCCTTACCAACACTGCCGTTCACCTCTACAACATGAATTTACTTTGTTACTCTTTCCTCACTCATTCTTAATCATCTTAACTATAAACAACATATAACATCTTAACAATAATTTTTTAATCGTGGTCACAACATAATAGTGGAAGCCACACTTATGTATCACGCAAAAACGCAAAAAAATCTCACCCCGTTATTCAGATTTATTCTACTCTGCCACATGCTTCTTCTGCCACATCCAATTTTTACTATGATATTTTTAAAGTTGGGACTAACACAGCATTGTGAATTACTATATGTGCCTCTTTTGACAAATTCTAACTTCTGAAAATAGAGTGAAAAGTCCTATTTACACTATGCCTCGCGTTCACTTCTCGCTTTATATCCTTGTCATATCTACCATCCCCGCTAAATACACATCCTAAATACACAAACACATCCACTTGTTTAATCAATTTCCCTTTCATTTTTGACTTTGGGCATTTTAGACTGTGTTAAACTATTTCAGAGCCGCAAAGGTTCATCTGGGACTACCAGAGTGAAGTAGAAGTTTACTTCTAAGTTTTGCTTGGTAAGCGCAGGTGGAAGGAGGCCCAATTACTTCCTTCCACCTTAATATGCTAGCGGCTACAAATGAAAAACTACCCCAGGAGGGCATTTCTGGTGAAGGAGAATCCCTCGCTGAGCATCCACGACCAAGCTATTCTATTTTTCCCCTGTCACGTGTTCCGCTATCCGTGAACTGTTGCAACATCAAGAAACTTTTGCGCTTTCCACTACCATCTTAAGACGGCGAAACCTGTCTACTCTCCTACACAGGGAATAAATTAGAACATCCCTTTGTGCCCCGGGCTGGAGTTTGCATATACGTCAGAGAGTACATCTGTTTCCGATGCCTCGGCAGACTTGATGGTATGGACCCGTCCATCCTATGGCTGCGCATAGACAGCAATGACGTGCCCGCATCTACGAGTACTCATCGACCACGTCCAACGTCCTTGTAACAGCGGATCCCTACCGCAGTGATCGTAATCCTTGGTGATTTTAACGGCCACCACGTCGAATGACTTGTTTACGTTTAACCGATTATGCGGGATCTGCTTATGACTTTGTCTTGGCATATGGTCTTACACATCTGGATACTTTGCCTACGCGGATTCCAGATGTAGAGGATCATGCATCTTCCCTGTTGGACCTTCTGATGATCTCTTTTCCGGATGAATATCAGGTTTCCGTTGACGCGTCTCTTGACTCTTCGGACCATTGTCCTGCCCAGAGTATGGTGCTACTCACACTAACATTGCGGTTGCAATCTGCAGGCTGCCGTCATGTTTGGCACTATAGGTCGGCCAATTGGGATAGAACAAGGTATTTTTTGCATCCTACCCTTAGGAACGGGTTTGCTTCCAGCCAAACGATCTCAACATCCTTGCTGATTTTGTCACTGATGTAGTGCTTGAGGACATGAAACATTTTATTCCAACTTATGTGGCGCCCATCGGAGGCAGATTCCAGCCATGGTTTCGTCGCTACTGTAAAATAGCATCACGCTATAAGCAGGAGTTCTACCGAACCTGCGCTGACGCATCAACGTCTCAGGGTGTAAGCACCATCCATCCATCCATCAAAAGGTTCATTGCCAAGTTAAGGTCAGAGCATATGTGTAGAATTGGCGAGAAGCTGGTTCGCCTTCCTTCAGAAACCCGCGAACTCTGGTCTCTCTGGTCAGGCTGTCCAAGAGAACTTCTGTCAGACATCTCTTCCATCTTTGCACAGAGAGCATGACTCACTGGTCCATGCCGCAAAGGAGAAAGCCGATCTGTTAGGCTCTCTCTTTGCGCCAAACTCGATTCTCGATGACGGGGGGAACACATCGCCAACCATACCGCGGTATGAGTGCTCCGTACCAGATGTACGGTTTACACAGCGCTCGGTTCGCAAAGCACTCCTCTCCCTGGACGTTAACAAGTCGAATGGGCCTGATGGAGTCCCTCCTATTGTGCTGAAAACGTGTGTTCCGAAGTTGGCACCGGTTTTAACGTTGTTTCTTCTACATATTGTGACGGCCCATTACTATTATAAATAATTAATAATTAATTTCTATATAAAGCCGTCAAAAATTATCTTAGAAAAAAATATTATACCTCAAAAATACATTAATAAGCATAAAGTTAAAATAAATACATTTCATACCTTAAGTAATATAGTAAATTAAAGTCTTGTTGTC
>DWHP01005709.1:0-11776 GCA_018247895.1 Parnassius honrathi | reverse complement strand
CCCCGTGACCATGGGTGCTGGAAAGCACCCGAAACGTCGGGTATTAAAAATAAAATAAATAAAACGCGATAAAATCCATAAAAGTAATTTTAATCAACTCATATTTTTATTGAAGAGGAAACAATCGAGAATATGGAACACCAGAGCCAGTAACAAGCGGGTCAGCGATCACATTATCACTAGCCCTGGTTAGATGTACAGTAAATCAGTCAAAAGTTAGAGTTACTGCTACGGTTCTCGAAATATTTTGTTTCTTATGTCTTAGACATGCAGGTTTCCTGGCGACGTTTTCCTTCACCGCTGAGCACGTGGTAAACCAGTCAATCGTTTAATATTTTAAACGAATTCAGTAGAATTTGAGGTCATCTATTCAACTGCATTTTACTTTTATTGTTATACACACTATATGACAATATCTGACAGGTTATTTAACCGATTATAGTTTTTTGTCTTTAGAGTAGGTATATAGTGAAATACACATATAGAGTGTTCCCATCTATTATAATAACTTTTTACAAGACTCAAAGATAATTCAATCAATTTTTTTAATAATCAAATTAACTTTAATATGCTCTGCATCGTTTTCTATGGATCACAACACAAAAAGGGTTTCGGTTCCTATTAAATTAAACAGTTTGCGTACATTTCATTGAATGGTTGTACCATTGTGGTATTTTTTTAAAAATATGGAAATAAGAAAGGTGACTTTCTAGATTTAATTTCTTTACGAGATTTTATTTTACTAACTTCATTAATAGCCCCGTTGCTTTTAAGCTTAAGTAACGTGTTTTTATATTACACCCACAATTTCGTAACGAAATATTATAAGTATTACATTTTAGGAACACATCGATGAAACCCTCAGTATCGATCTTTTAAGGGACGGAGGGTCGAGTAACTTATGTGTTGGACCCTCTGCGAAAACCCACCTTTTTGCGCCCTTCCTTTACATTTCTCGAGTTACTTCCAACGTACAAGAAAAAATAAATGGAGATGAAATATTTTCCGGAATATCACAAGTTTTCTTATAAAATACAATACAATATATTGTTTCCACCGTCAGAGAATGATTTTTAATTCACCTAGCCCATCGAAAATCCGATATTTTAAAAAATATCAACAGTCTTAGTTTGTCATCACCTGTAGCCAACTTCAAACAAAGACGTTTACAGATACGCTGTTACCTCTGTGGAATACAATGGAACGCCTTACAGCTTGTAATTATGCTGGTTCCCTATGCCCTTCAGACCGGAACACATCGGTGTGCGCTCTGCCATTTGGCGGAGGAATTAGCTAAGAGGATGGTTACCAAGTCAGACGGACCCCTGGACAGAAGAGGAATCGCACCACCGTACGTGGAATTACTTCGTATTTTTAGTACATAATGTATTTATAATGTATATATTATACTATGTTGTCCTTTTTAGTTTTCAATTTGCGATATGATATATGTGTATATACGATATTTAACAACTTTTTACCTACCGTATTTCTGCAAACAATCTATTAAAAAAAAAACTGATAAAATGGGGGAAGAAAAATATCATAACCAATGGCGAGAAGGACGATTAGATCTACTCGTAAAACATGAGGAACTTGCGTGTGCAAACACTAATTCGCTTGCCAACCTGACGGTGCCCAAACCGAACAAGAGCTTTTGATTGAGTCTGATAATGTTGATAACCGTACGGGTTATTATTAAAATGAATCCATTTATGAATAAGCGGCAATCACCCAAACGGTCATTTAAACGGTCGGTTTAGTAATCGTTGCGTTGTAACAGTCAATAATATTAATTATTGAAATGTAATTGTTAATATTCTCAGTTTAGAACAGAATATTTTTAACGAATCATTAATATAAAAAATTATTTATTCTTTTGAAGCAGGCACGTATGAAACAGAATTTCATCATAATCCGTATAGTTGTGGTGTAATAACATCCAATACCTCCTGTTTCCTATGGGTGTCTTAAAAGGCGACGTCTTCTTCAAAACAATAAGTAAAACTGAGGTTGCCAATCCTTCTGCCAAGCGCGGCAGCTACCAAGGGAGGTCTATCAGCAGTGGACGTTTGATAGGCTATAACAGTGAGCATTTAGATAAAAATATGGCGTCAAAATTACGTAGAACCACGTAACGAATACTCTTAACAGGTTTTGATAAGCGACGATATAAACATCGCTTTGTTTTATTATTAATGTAAGATAAGACTAAATCAACAATAACTTTTATATTGCCAATTTTGTTATCGTTATTTAAATTAAGACCCTTGAATTCGTTTAGCTTTAAAACGGCCGTATTGTTCGATGAATGTTAATAAAAGTGAAGTGAGACACTATAAACCCATAAACCTATCTCAGCTTCTAAGCATTATAGAGGGATGTCAAAGAACGCCGTCAACCTCTCATGTTAAGTGAATACTGTGGCCAATAGACACCCAAAACTAGGTGCCATCGCTTAGCAGAGAAGGTGCGGATTCGGTGTTTTCCACAGAAAGAGTAAATTACGATTTCTGTGGTGTTTTCCCTCATATGATCTGATATGCTCTGTATCAGTAAAAAGGTTCTCCGCTTCTCTACACAAACGAAGGAAGAGAAGGTAAACGACTCTGGCAGTTTTTGCTAATAATTAATTAACATTTCATTTTATGTCATCGTTGTAAGGTTTCTATTTGCAAAACTAGCTCTATGTAAAAAATACTGAACGATGTAATTATTACGTTCGTTTTAGAACTTTAAATAAACCTTAAAACTTTTTGATTTCGTCTTATACCAACTAATACATTTATATAATAGTTCAGGTGTAAGTAAGTTTATTTTTATTAAGTTTAAGTTACGAATCATTATTATTTATCCTACGACTGGAAATAGAGGTGAATTTAGCTTCACATGCCCAATTACAAATCTCCAAAATGTAAGCATGTTTAGAATCGGGATTATAATTTGCATACCAGTCAATAAAAAGCAACAGTTGTAACATAAAAACTAAAGACAGTGTGCTGAAAAAAAAGGATGCGAAAGCGAGATAACTATAAAATACATTAAAGTGTGCATAAGAGAGGGAAACATGGTTTCAAATGGATTTATTATTTTACCGGATCGAGCGCGACCTACCGCGAGCACACGAGCGGTCCCTACGGTCACGCACTAATTCTTGTTTAGATGTTTTTTCTGACAGCTATTTGTTTTGCAACAAACAAACAAAACATATTCCTTCCACCAACATATTTATTGTATTCTACAATGCTATTGCTGACTGTAAATTAAATGATATTTCGTTTGATTAAATCAAGGCACAAAACAGGCTTGAAGAGTTTTTTGATTATAATTTTAATCATACCTCCTTCATCTTACTTCAGATAAAATTGCAGTTCAGTTGATATTATAAAATATTATTATATTATTTAATCATTGGTACGTTTGTTAAAGAGCGTGTAACTACTTGAACGATTTGACTAATGACCGCCATTGAGGTATTACTATTATACTACTGTTATTATACACTATCATACTGTCCCTTCCCATCCCATCCCGTAGGGAAGATTCCTAAGAGCTTAAGATTTAGAATAATCTAGAAACATTTTGTAAACGCCTTTCTCCAAAGGGATATTACATACTCGCCTGGCAAACGGGCGTTCATAGCAGGCTAAGATTAGCCTAAGAAACAGTTCACTATTATTTAAACATGTATGAAATTGGATCATAAGAATGCATATTTTTTATAGAATAATGCTGATAAACGAGTCCACCTAATAGTAAAAGGATGTGGTCCATAGGCACCTACATCTTACCTCGATTAAAATCAAAAATGTAGATGCCATCCCGTGGGACTAATATGAAAGGCCTCGTTACCAGTAGACAGTTTTCGGTTATCTACACTCATCATACAAAATAGAAGAGCATTAAGCTGCTATTTAATGCCGTTATCGTGACAAGCTCGACCTTTCCCAATTGAGCTGATCCATTCACGCTGCCACTATAATGTAGCTGCGGCCTGGCTCTACTACATTACTAAATACCAATTTTTTTTCCAAATGAAATTCTCCACTGTATTATTTATCCCGACTGGCGATCAACACATGATAGAAAACCAGTCCCAATCGAATTCTCAGATACATGAACCAGCATAACTAGTAGGTTGACACGAGCATTGCGCTCAGCATGAGTATGAGCATATAATTCAAAACATACGTAATTTCGCGCATTATAGGGAGAGGTATTACCCAGCAGTGAATTCGCCACCATCATCATTATATTGGGGATATTTGCCATAGTTACCATACTTGGAGGACAGGATACTTGGAAGGTACTACTAGCCATGTCCTGTGTCAGTTTCATAAGTATTATAATAATAATGATACACAATATAAATATGTAGTCCTCGTAGCTTTCTGGCCAAATCAAATCGAACAAACAGCAGTATAACATGCATATATATAGAAATGAACACACATTAACGAAATGAAAAACATACATCGATAATATCCTACAATCACTTCAGTTTCGTTCATTTTAATTATATTTACCCTCAGCTTTTTTTAACATATTTCATAATTTTATATAAGATTACTGTCGACCCGCCTAATTTCCCACGGGTAATTTCTGGATCTCGACCACAGCGCCACCTACCGGGTCCAATTATAAATCTAAACCTTCCTGGGACTCAGACGCTCACATAAAAATTAATCAAAAATCAGTAAAGCTGTTTAGGAGTTCAGTGACAAACACACATACAGAAGAATTATAAGTATAAAGGTAGAAGGTATACGATTTAATATGCGAAAACAATATAGGTATAATGAATTCACAAAGTGTTATCTGGATGCGCACCAAAAATCATTCCACGTAACAGACGTTAAGTCAACGAACAATGGAGCGTGGAGCCTAACGTAACGCACAATTGTTAAATAATAAAACTCTTGAAAATTTGGAATACTTTAGAGGTAAACATGGTCTTGGCAGAAACATAATGTATTACAAAAACAAAGCAGACGCCTTATAAAATGCAAATGAACGCTACGACAGTCTACTAAAAATGTGTACTTACGTTTTTTTAACCAATTTAATTTTGCTAATACATTATTTTACCGTGCAGTAGCGGTGTATTCTCGTGGATGTCGTAAGATGCGACAGAGGGAAACAAATCAGGAGATGCGCAATTGACGACTTACAGTAACAACTAAAAATAAAAA
Organism: Parnassius honrathi; assembly: GCA_018247895.1. NCBI lineage: Eukaryota > Metazoa > Arthropoda > Insecta > Lepidoptera > Papilionidae > Parnassius > Parnassius honrathi. Next base: position 6,584 of record DWHP01005709.1, on the reverse strand, counting down.
ACTGCATTAAAAATTGCTTGAGAAAAAAGAGTGGCAAACTATAGCAAGTATTCCTCCTATGAGACGATCTAAGGGGAGGCCCATGTTTAGCAGTCGACTTTATAGGCCGTAATAGTAATACTTGAGTAATACATTACTTTACTACCTACATTGGCAACAACTCCTTAACAAAAAGTTATAATATTTAAGACGTAACGTACTACGTTTGTAGAGTCAAGATGCAGTTTTACTACTTATTTCTGAACTACGAATGGGTCGACTCATTCGTGGAAGTACAGCCTGCCCACAAAATACCTACTAAATAAAATAGCAGCAAACTGCTGCTGTGATTAGTTATGAGAAACCTTTTGTGCTAGTAATAATTCCACCTCAGAAGTGACAGCTCGTTCCGTTTACATAATGATATTTTATATTTACGCGAACACTACACATTTAAATAATACGAGTTTTATGGACTTTAAAAAAAACCAAGTGACATACTGTAATTGACTCACATAGACAAGATAAATAGTCGAAAAAAAACAATTTGTGTATTTTACAAATGATTGGCTTTGGTTATGATTATGACAACCCAGAGCCCGCGAGGTCCGAGACGTTCTTTGATTACAGTACCACGCGGTTTTCAGAAAAGTGATGTGACAAGTTCGTTTTAAAATCCTAAATTCTCCTGCGGGAGTACGCCGCACGCGGCAATCTTTGATATCGTGGCGGCGACTTTGACAAGATGCGGCACATGCCAACGCGGTGCGACACAGCGACCGTATCTAAGCAAACAGACTAAATGTGATTTAACAGCAAATGTCCAATTTTGCGAAGATTATGGCGCCGTGACTTTCTTCCGGCTTTTTTAGTTAGAATCTAAAAACCGCCATATCAATAAAGCGCCAAGCAAATTATGTAGTACCTAAAATTTAATAGCGGTTCTTGAGAAACAAGACAGTAAAGTTAACCACAGGTCGGAGATGTCCATTATCCATATCTACATAATAAAACATGTAAGATTTTTTGATATAGTTGTAAATGCTTCTACTTTGTAATAAATAATGTAATATTTATTCTTGTACAGATAAAGAGCATATACATATGTTATTATAGAAGTGATGTTACTAATAAATATTTCTCGATTAACGATCTAAGCTTCTTTGTTGGTTCGACGGCGTAGTGGCTTGACACTTGACAGTGAAACCGCAAACCGCGAGTTAATTTTTTTTTATAGCATTGGGTGATAAACGAGCACACAGCCCACCTAATGGTAAGTAGATGCCGCGGTTCATAGATATCTACGTTTATCCTCAATTAAGAATCAAAATGCAAATGCGTTGTCACCCCTGAGTGCTGAGATAGAACGTCTCGATCCCAGTAAAAAGGATCCCCGGTGCTCTACCTTCACCGTAAGAAACACAGCAGCATTCCCGCTGCTATTTTACGCTGATATTCTGTGTGTGCATGGTCCTGCCCAGGACGAGCTTACCCGTTCTTGATACATCTATAATGTCTGCAGCGTGGCTATACCGCGTAAAAATTTCGCAAATAACACAAGTTACATTTCGTCGGTGTCATCGGTCGATGGTGTTTAAAAAAACAGTTTTCGTAATATGTACAACAAATAAGTGGAATAATCTGCCGTCGTCTGTATTTTCGTCTTCTAAGCATTTAGTCTCCGTGGCGTCTTCATAGCAGGAGCATATTAGGCTTTTATTACTCTATGCTAACGCGATTTACCTAGTGGAGGTGAGATTGTGATCCAGCACTAAATAAAGTAAAAAAAACAGCGTTAGTGGCTAAGCACTTGACGGCGAGACACTGCGGGCCGCGTGTTCAATTCACGAAAGTAACATAAGTAACATATTTAAGGCACATATTACCCGTGTTATTCTGGTATGTTCCTCTCTCCCCTTTCCACTAGCAAGCAGGCGGCGGGCGGTGCTTTGTTGTCTATATTTCAAGTAATCGAAACAAACAGTTTGCTTCGTCTTTCTTAATGTTACAGCAAAGGAGTGGTATAATCAAGGAGTGGTGTTTTCGTCGTCTTCATACCAAGAGTTAAAAGGCTTTTATTATTCTTATCACACGGCCATTTACCATATAGGGCTTTATCAACACGTACCATTATGTGGGATTGAAGTCAAGCACTGGCTTTTAATGAGTAAAAAAAACAAGTATATTAATTATGGCCACTAATTCTCTATGGGTCTGAGTGTTTATCCTTAAACAACAATGAATCTAAAGCATCTCCACGAAACATGAGAAATTTTTTGTACAAAACTAACTCCAAATAGTTCAATATGATATATTATATGACATATTATATTATCCGTCCCGGTTTCGAACGGGTGATTTCTGAATTTTGACCACCTACCGGGTCCAACTGTGAATCCATTCTTTCACACAAATTTTCATTATTATCGCCCCCATACACACGGACAAAAGAGATATATATATATAAATCAGCAGATTATCGAAAAATAATTAGGGCGTCAAGAACAGCCTTGGTGGGCATTTACGAAAGATATAAAGGAAATATCATTACGCGAGAAATTTAGTAAACCTGTAACAAATGAGATGAGATTATATATTTCAAACCTCATACAAAATTTTTAGATAATAATAAAAAACATTGTATAAACTAAATGCTATGTATATATCTACGGATGTATGCCTCATATTTTGATCTGCAATAATTCTTTGCACTAAAAGCTCATAATACTGGATAATGTTTCAGTTTTTATTAACAATGTGTTTTAAATTTGTTTAAAGGTTACAAAAATCAACACAAAAGCCTCGGATTATACCACTTCAGCAATTACTATGTAATGGCTATGATTTATTTATTGAAGCTCATATTATATTAGAAATCCAATTTGGAAAATTTCCTTATGTTTAGATTAAAATAAATAAAAGTTTCGTAAAAAAACACAACACTATTATAAAACTATTCTAAATGAATTGTAGAACCTATCGGTCCATAGGGTTCACAGTTCACGGTCACGGTTAAGTTCCCAGAGGAACTGAATCCGTCCGTCGTTCAAGTCACCAATCACGAATAGGTCCTATAATCTATAGGCCAAATGAAATCCATCCAGTGAGGAAACAACCAGTGTTCTTAACACTAAACCGCAGGGAATAGGGCTGTTTCATAACTTTAGTTTCTAGTTTCTTTTAGTTTTGTAATAAATATTGTATGTTATGTTATGTAAATTACTATAATGTATAATGTAATTACTGTAGTCCCAGGTGCCAACAGATAGTAAAATATCTGAAAGAAATTTTGTTCTCTTGCGCTAAATAAGTAAATATAAAGGTATGTGTGTTGCAAATGACAATGATATAAATAATGAAACCATCATACGGTAGCGACGCTCGAAGTAACACATGCGCAATAGAGATGGCCATTTTGAACATTGGATCACAGCATCGATTCGGATCAAAGTTAAAGTATTAATGCAATCTTTTGCACGTACAAAGGTACAAATTTTAATCATCACCATTTTTAATTGTAGCAAAATATATAAAGTCAATAAACTATACAAAAATATAGTTATGAAATAAATGGTTATTTAAAAACACATTGAATCATACGCCGATATATTAAGTACCAGAAAATATTTGTAACATTTGCGTACCTTTTATCTTTTTTTAGGGTTTCCCATCCGTGCGTTTTATCTTTATCCTATCCTTTCTACAGATTCTGTCACATAGAAGTAATACGGGATACGGATGCATTTGGTGGGGTGTACGTTTACGATACATGTCCATATGTGTCTTCTATAGGTCTAGCGCAGGCAACTTATTACTCACAATTCGTAGTCAAATTAAACAATAATCTGTCGATTAAAAAAAAATTAGTTGTATCCGAAATATCGTTAATTCATCATGATTTATCATTACGACCTTCACAAACCCAATCCGTAATATAAACGTCCCTCAAGTAATTCCACAAATGACGGTCTTAAACCCTCGTACCTAATGATTTCTTCAAGTGACAATGGACCAGCCATTTAGCGAGACGAACGGATATCGTCAATTAGCCAAAACTTATTAATGTCCTGAACCTCTCATGGTTTAGAAATAATACAATTAAAATGTTAATTACCTGGAATTAGGATTGTAAAATGTATCTTTTTATAGGACAAGGGTCACAAACGAGCACATAGTCCACCTGATGGTAAGTGGATGCTGTGGCCCACACATTTAACCTCGATTAAGAATCAAAATGCAAATGCGTTGTCACTCTTGAGGACTAAGATGGAATGATTAGATTCCAGTAAAACAGGTCTGCGGTTCTCTACACTCACCATATGAAACAGAAGCATTAAGCTGCTGTTTCACGCTGGTATTCTATGAGAGCGTGGTCCTTCCACAGTCGGACCGACCCATTCATGCTACAACCATATTTTTTAATAAATATTATTTTTTATAATATAGCTGCAGCGTGGCTCTACCACGTACTATAAATATCAATGTATCATGTTATCTAAATAGAATGTATAATTGTATTTAGATTATATTTACAAAATTTATGACGGCTGTGGTGCAGCGACTATGCAATGAGTTGCTACGTTGACAGGCGCGCGTTTTAAATAAGTAATTGATATTTAAAAGAGTGTGTTTATTCATAGTGTTTACACTTCGTATCATATTTTTATTAAAATTACATAAATTCATATCTGTGTACATACATACTCGCATTCATTCATACATTGCTGCCCATAAATACCATCCACACATTCATTATTACTGGTGAACGAAGGTATCTCCCATAGAGTGACGTTTATACGGCCGCGGTTTTTTTAATAATTTATTTTCGTTTATTTCAGTTGTTATCATCAATACGCTGCGGCCAGTTTCCTTCCGTCGACTCCTGCTACACTCACAAAATGATATGAGGTAGAGGAGTAGTAAATAAACTATGTTGCTTTGCGCTTATTATAAAGTATGTGTGCAACAAATGACCAAATAAAATAAACACGATGTGCTTTCTGCGCACCGCCACTACACGTCATTTTACATGAGGTTATCTTATAAAAATATCTCCAATAAATGATTTTTATGATTAAAACCTTAACATATAACAATAAACCAAAAATACTATTACATTACTGCTAAAATTACCCATGTAAATTAATTGCCTTCATTATTAGCTTGGAAAGGGAGCGCAGGTCCAAACCAGATTTTAAAAACGTTCCGTAAAATTACTTCGCAAGGAAGCGATGAGCATTACTCTGAGACAAAAGACAATCTAAAATCGAGGCCGCTAAAAGAATTTGTACCTGGCTTTGTCCTAATGGAGGTCGGCCTTGGATGAAGGAATATTTATAACGAGAATTACCTTACAAAGTAATAATTATTTATAACATCTGGAAATAGCTATGAGATCATCAAATATTATGGTTTTTATCGTTCGTATATGATACAATTTCGTAACTCCCTTTTTTCTGACAGTTTAATATATTTTTTTTTATCAATCTAATGCGTATATAAAAATTAATGACTGTTTGTTCGTATTTTTGCGCTGCCACACCGTTCATCAGATTGTGCTAAATTTATTAGCACCGCGTGATGGTGATAGACATAGTACAATTAACTTACGATAAGTGTCGCGCGTTTCGTACCGAAAGATTTATTTGAAAATTTGTGCATATATTATTTATGATTCGATAGTTATATATTATTAACTTTAATGAATGCAATATCATTACTAATTAAACAATATAACTATATTTTAACAATTACTTATTCTGTGGTAGAAACGGATCGGGTAATTCGACATTACATTGTAATATGGAAAAAGTGGGAGTTTTGTGAATAAGCACCAACCCTAAATTTTTGTACTACGTGAGCAAATCGAGTTCAATCCCCACCAATATAGATGAAAGTACTAATTACAATATTAAGAGCTGGTTTAACACATGCTTAGCAGTGCACGTCTGAGATATTAAAAATATAATGTGAAGCTGGTCAACATGCATTCTTCAGCGTGGCGGCTGACACCTCCAAAAACCTCTAAAAAAACGACACTGAGATATACGATATGAAAGCCTTTACATTACCTTATCTCGTATGTAACCTATTGTACAATTATATACTTATTGCTTCAAATTAGTTTTGAACCCATACGTTTTATTATTTATTTTTATTAATTTTTAAGTTAAGAACGTTACCTTCACACTAGGATTTTCCCCTGTATTGTGGGGGCAGTTTACATACAATAATTTCACAAGAACAAACATCCAGACTCGAAACAAATTATAGGACTAATAATAAATTATTTATGCAATAAGGCTGAGTCTGTCTATCAATCACCAAGTGTTTATTAATAAACTTAGACTTTATACAAGGTGATTATTATAATATTAACGAATTCAGAATTGATAGTAAGCCGTGAAAATAAGCTGAAACTGTTTGTAAAATGATTTCTCATGGTTATAATTTGTATGACGTGTACTTTATTATTAAGTGCTATTTTAAACTCGCTCGGTTTCTTGCTAAGAATAACCAGATCAAAACTATTATCCGAACAGATGATGACTTTAAATAACAATTAGAATATACCTATGTTAAAGTATTTTAATTCCTATTTATTT
>DWHP01005708.1:0-11776 GCA_018247895.1 Parnassius honrathi | reverse complement strand
TGATAAACCACAAATCCTCGCAAAAGAACACCGATTCCTACCAAGGATGATACGCGAGGCTATTGAAATTAAAAAACGTCCAAATTTCAATAGAGAAGATGAATGGGTGCTGCCATCTGCTTGGGACCCTATAGTTAATAAAATTTTATCCAAACCCAAGCATACCACTGCAAGACTTCATGATACTTACTACTACTACAATAGAATTCAGCAGCAGGCTCCGAACGAAGCAATAATTATTGAGATGACAATGTCTACACACTACAACAGCATTCAGCAGCGGGCTCCGGACGAAGCAATAATTATTGAGATGACAATGTCTACACACTACAACAGCATTCAGCAGCAGGCTCAGAACGAAGCAATAATTATTGAGATGACTATGTCTACACACTACAATAGCATTCAGCAGCGGGCTCCAAACGAAGCAATAATTGTTGAGATGACAATGTCTACACACTACAATAGCATTCAACAGCAAGCTCCAAACGAAGCAATAATTATTGAGATGACAATGTCTACATACTACAGTAGCATTCAGCAGCGGGCTCTGGACGAAGCAATAATTGTTGAGATGACAATGTCTACACACTACAACAGCATTCAGCAGCGGGCTACGGACGAAACAATAATTGTTGAGATGACAATGTCTACACACTACAATAGCATTCAACAGCGGGCTCCGGACGAAGCAACAGTTGTTGATTTGATAATGTATACACACTACAATAGCATTCAGGAGCGAGCTCCGGTCGAAGCAATAATTGTTGAGATGATAATGTCTACACACTACAATAGCATTCAGCAGCGGGTTCCGGTCGAAGCAAAAATTGTTGAGATGACAATGTCTACACACTACAATAGGTTCAGCAGCGGGCTCCGGTCGAAGTATAATTGTTGAGATGACAATGTCTACACACTACAACAGCATTCAGCAGCGGGCTCCGGACGAAGCAATAATGTTGCAACTTTCCACTTGATTGAATTTGATACTTCTGTCTCTGTTTATGCATTTTCTGATTTTCTTGATTTATGACCTAATATAACAAAAGAAATAATACAACATAGAAACTGGTGACACTTGATTGCAGTACACCTGCTTTCATATTTATGTGACATGATTGATATTATGTTTTTAAGTATCTAGGGGCCATTTTAATTGTACTACTTTTGCCTTAGCGATGTCTGCAAGAAACTACAGAGATAAACGAGAGTGATAAACGTACGTGTAGTTTCGCGACTCCTCGGTTTTAATCTAAGGTGCTTGCAACCGGACTTTATTGCTTGTTACATATCTGTCGCGAGCTAACGAGTCATGAAATCTAGGAGCAATGTTTTATGTTTACAGAATTTTTCTCCTTAATAAAGCCAGTAATATTAAGATGATAGTGGTAGCTGTTGTGTAGTGACTCCGTCATCCCGTTTCGTACCGTAGATATGGTAAGAAGTGACTATGAGAAATTCTTAGAATGGTTTCAAAGTTTTCGATGCAGTATGTAATTACTGATGTCTTTTTTCGTCGGTACGTGTTAGTAATAATCAATTATATTTAAATCCCTGTTAAAGTATAAATTATTTGAATTTAATTGATAAGAATATGTAAGTGATGTGTGATTTAAATATTTTTGGAAGAAAATGATCATAAACGTAATTACTGATCATGAGGTCCTGGGTTCAAGGCCTGAATTATCACATTCAGTTATTGTGTTTTTCTGTCAAGAAATTCTCAGTAGAAGTCCAAATTCACAACATTGGCGGCGTTTTATCCTTGTGCCTTGGAAAACACGTTAAGTCGTTAAATATCCTGCAAATAGCATATAATGCTCCAGATAGTCCCTCTCCGATCGAGTTGGAAAGTTGCCCCATATAAAAATACCCCCACTTATGCCACCACGTATTACCACGTAACTACATATAAATAACATTGAAGTGTCTGTCTGTAATATTGCAATAACAGGTTTCTATTGAGCAGGACGTTATTTTCATGTTATGAATATATAAACAACCTTTATAAGTTTTTGTCTATCTGTCTGTTAGTCTGCGCTTATCTTCGGAATGGCTGAATCGATTGTGATGAAACTTCAAGAACAAGTAGAGAGCAATACCAGCAAGTATTCAGGCTTTATAAAGCGATATTATTATATCCTAAAACGTTAAGATTTCAAAAATATGAAAATTTATAAGGCGGATGGTTTTAGACTTTCGACGGCTCCATAGCGTAGTGTTTTTGCATTGAGTTGCAGCGCTGCGCTGTAGAAAGCGGGTTCGAATTCCGCACAGCAAAAATTTTTAAAACCTACAAATAATTGTTTCTGATCTGTATGTTTGTCTGCGTACAATTTATGTTTGTAAACTGCCTCCACGATAAAGAAGAAAATCCTAGAGTAATGTTTTAGATAGAAGTAATAATAAAATATATTTCAAAACGCCACATAATTAATCATATCAAGGCGAAGCAAGGGTGGACCGCTAAACAAATTTATATGTTTGCTAAGCATGTTTTCTGAATCAGGAATACCTTACCTGTTTTTGAACGCATATTCGTTCACGCACGAAGTGTTCGCTAGCAGGTGTTCAAACACGGTTTATTATTTTGATTTACAAAGGATCTTGAGTTACAAAGGATCTATTTCAGGACACATTATAAAATAAGCATATCATCGTGTTTTGATATTTTTAAATATATTATTGAGAGTAGGTTTTATACGTGGTAGAGCCACACTGAAGGTGTATTATAATTGTAGCACAAATGGGTCGGCTAGGTCCGGAAAAGACCACGCTCTCACAGAACAATAGTGTGAAATAACATGTTAATACTATTCTGTTTCGTTAGCTGAGTGTTGAGAAAGGGAGACTCTTTTTACTAGTACTTTTAACAAGGCATTATAACGTAGCAAAGTCAAGTGTGTCACACTTGACAGTCTACAATTTTTCGACTTCAAAGAACTAAAATGAATAAAATGTTATTATTTTTAGTTCTTTAAGTCATGTTTTTCTTTTTAATAAAGGTTAATTTTTTCATCTTTTGAATGGAATAAAGAATAGCACAATTCCAATTTTGTCTAAATAATTACATTGAGTATTTACAAGGCACAGTGACAGTTTGGTTTGTATATAAATATGTGCATTGTAGCTAAAAAGTAAACTACTAGAGTCACATATCTTAATGCCTTTGATTTGTACTATCTAATCGTAATCAGTATTTCATTTTGTACAATATCACGTTCCAAAACGGAAAACGTCCCGCGTCCAAAATTTTATCAATTCATGGCCTCGGTATTTGAAAAACTAGCGATTAAACCTGTAAGATCGACATATTAGAGGAAAGAATTCTAATAATGGACATAAATAATCATGTATCAAAACGCTCTGCGTTGATGCAATATTATTTTAATGCAATTAAACCTACAAATTCGTCATATTAGGAGAAATAATTCTAACAATGGACAAAAATAATAGTATATCAACTCAGGGCTATGCAGCGGAAGTAGGCCCTCAGCAGAAAAATAAGGAAGCTTCTGGCAAACGTAATCCACACGCAAAAGTAAACACATCCATTTCTTCTTTAGCGCCAGTTTCAAATTTAGTCTCTGATCTCGACACTTCAATTTTTGTGTGAGCCATAAGGCGACTCTTGCGCCCCGGGCTGGCGCGGAGCAAAAAGACCCGGGAAGTGTGAACACAAGTGAGACGTAAATCTGGACGCATGTAGTTGCCCGGCGTGCTTCGCTCTACCTCAGCGCTGGGAATCACGAAATTGCGTGCATCTGAGAGGTAGAGTTACTTGACTCTCTACTATGTTCAAGAGGGTACTACAGTGAAGGTGGTGCGTGCTCATCTCTACTCTATTAGTGGAAACAATGATTGCACAGTGGATGAACTGAAACCAAGAGGGCGTTACTCATCGTTCAAGATGGGAGTCTCGTCGAGGATTTCCGACAGTGTTACGTCACGAAATAACTAAACTGAAGACATCCGTATAAAACCGTGGTGACAGATTTTTTGTGCCATGAAAGAAAGTGCGTACCTATATTTTTTTAATCAAAACAAGGTTTAGGAAAAATGTAGCTCAAGGCGATTTTGATGTTATTGTGCCTTGACTGTTATAACATTTTTGAACAGTTCTGTATCTTGTGCGAATTATTTACTTTTAAGTATTTAGTAGAGCGTAAAGACAGCACAGGGGACGTCGGGTGGGGAGGAGTGCTCCTTGCTGTACGAAACTGCTATACAATGCAACAAGTAACTGATGTAGATGCTTATACACCGGATATGGAACTGCTTTTCACCGTTATTGGTGGAAAAAGTATTGGAAAGTTTTTTATATTGTGTCGTTTATTTGCCTACTAAATGTAGTGATAATCCATATCTCAGCGTCTTGACGTGCATTGAAAATGATATTATTGCATATTCCTCTCGGAATGTGTCAATAATAATTGGAGATTTTAATTTAATTTCTTGTAGCGTTAATGTTAATGTTAATTTTATTTCCTTTTATGAATATTTTCAGCTTCAGTAACATAACATTGTGTATAACAAATGTGATGGCATGTTGAATCTCGTGTTGAGCAATTTTAACCCGGAGCAGGTCTTAGTGTAAGTATGTAAGAACCCTAAGTACCAATAGGTAAGTACCACCCCCCGCTAGAGGTTGAATATAAACTGACTTCTGCGTAATGTAGACTTTCTGGGCCTAAACATGGCATTAAAAAGTATAAATTGGTCAGGTATGTTTGTAATTGCAGACTTTAACGACGTATTCGTTATTCTATCACTATCTTTATAATTGTATCAGTCAATATATTGAAACTAAATCTCGTTACATGCCGAATTGTAAGTACGTATAATCGTCCTTTAATGCTGATATTATAAGTAATATACGTAAAAATATTATCATTTGAAACGATAAAAGGCTGAAGGTAAGGAGATTAAGAATGAATTTTTTAGTGATTTCTTAAAATTACGCACACACTACACATCTGATACGAGTATTTATACTATAGTCAACCAAATCTAAGAAATACCTTTTGAGGTTTCACATTAACCACTCGGCAATAACTTTGCACAAGCCGTACACATAACATTCAATGCTATGCAGATGACAGCACTGATGCTCTGTACACCGGCCGTGCCAATATTTCTCGGGAAAACGTCTCCGAGTACCGGGACAAACTTGTGTCTTAAGTCGAGTATTTGCTGAACAAAGTCTCGGATTAGGGGCGCCTAAATCTAGTTCAGTTTAACCCTCACAAGACACAAGTTTGCACGTTAACCGTTAAAAAGAACCCCATTGTCGTATTTCCTCAGTTTCTAGGCACTCCCCTTGTTGCCTCAGCCAGTATCGGAATTCTCGGCGTCGACATATCGAGTGACGTGCAGTTTCTTGGTCACTTGGAAGAGAGGGCCAAATTGGCCTCTAAAAAGCTTGGCATGCTCAGCAGAACGGGACAGTATTTCATGCCGGCACACCGCCTGCAACTTTACGAGGCGCAGGTTCGGCCGCACATGGAATACTGTTCCCATCTCTGGGCTGGGGCTCCCCATTACCAGCTCCTACTACTTGACCGCATCCAGCGCAAAGCAGCTCGAATCGTCGACGACCGAGTGTTTTCCGATTGACTCGATTCACTGGCGCTACGAAGAGATGTTGCATCTCTTTGCATTTTCTTTCGCATATACCATGGTGATCATATTCCTGATCAATACGACCTGGGGACCTTCAAGAAAAGAGCTCACTCCTTTCTAAAGAGCCGGCAACGCACCTGCAATTCCCCCGGTGTTGCGGTTGATCATGGGCGGCGGTAGTCACTTAACATCAGGTGAGTCGTATGCTCGTTTCCCCCCTCTTCTATAAAAAAATCACCAAATATTTTTCTGTAATATAAAATACTTGTGTTTGAAGTAGATTTTCTATCCGAAAATTGTTCATTTAAATCCTTTTGTAACTTAAACATAAGCAAAATAACTTGTCAAATTTAGTAATTATGTCCGCCGAACTATGTATGCCACGGAAAAGGAAGCGCTAAAAGTCATTTAACGTAAGCAATTCTCGCCTTAACCACTAACTGCTACAACCGTAACACCAGTGAATTAAATTATTAACATGCGTCAGATACGAACGAACATCGAACACTTTGCATTTGATGTCGTTGTATCGTCGATAGTTAATTAAGGCTGTAAAAAGTGTCTGAAACCTTTTTTTATAGGATAGGGTGAAAACGAGCACACAGTCTACCTGATGGAAAGTGGTTGCTGTGGCCCATAGATCTCTACGTCTATCCTCGATTACGAATTAAAATGCATTTGCGTTGTCACACGTGAGGACTTATAGTATGTTATGCCTCGTTTCCAATAAAAAGGGTCTCCGGTTCTTTACACTCACCATACGAAACACAGCAGTATTAAGGTACTATTTGATGCTGGTATTCTGTGAGAGCGTGGTCCTTCCCCGGTAGAACCGTCCCATTCGTGCTACAACTATATTACTAAGATAACTGCAGCATGGCTCTACCACTGAAAAACCTGCATTCACTTACAAACTAATTCACTAGAAATTAAACAACCTACGTCTTAATACATCTCGTAGAAGCTCTTCCAACTCTTCGGAAAACGTTTAACTAGATTTAGGTTAGTTTATATCACGTATCTAGACCAATAGGTATTGGTTTACAAAGTTTGGTAGAGCTAAGTAAAATGTTTCTACGTTGTATTCATGTTCTGAAACAACAATCTGCTTCTAGTTAACAAATTGATTGGGATTGGATCAGCAGATCTTTTACGTACTACTGCTGCAGCCTTGTTAATCGTTGAAGTATATATAGATTGGCTCGAACGAGAAAGGACCATGCTCGTGAGTATGGAGAATCGGATATCCTTTTTACAGGATACGATGATTTCAATCTTAGTCCTCAGGAATAACAACGCATCTGCATTTACACCTTAATCGGAAATAGATATATACTCGTAGTAGGCTACTTACCACGTAGTTACTAAACTGCAGCTCTTATTTAGGGTGCCGTACCTCAAAAGCAAAAACACCTCCTTTTCTTTTTTCTTTTTCCTTGGCGGTGTTAATAATTCAAAATTCTAAATCCATCAAAACTCAAAGGCTTTTGATGAATGACTTTGCAAGTAGTACGTAACTTACCTGTAGTTCTCGCAAAACATCAAATATATTTTTACGCAATTACAAACTAACATTTCCAGTTGGAGCATCGACCGTGAGCATATTATTTTTTCACTGTAAAGTTAAGATTGACGTTTAATCTGACTAACGTTTTCTTAAGAACAATGTTTCCTGAATATGACTTATAATATAAATACATGAATATGATTTGTATGGAATCGTCAAGGCCTGAGTTCTACTATTTCCAGTTTCTTAATTAATACTGCTGAGTGTAGGCCTCGCCAATACATTGCCTCATAGTAGGATATTTGCTAATCACGGTTTTTTATTTTATAGTCGTTATTAGGAAGACGCTGCTGCCCATCTCTGTTACCTCTTACGACAATCACGGGATATTATGGGGTAGTGGATATTCTTACAATGCCACTACTTGGTATGTCTACGATCAGTAAAACGAAAAAAAAATTAAATTAGTGTTGCGCGCCATAATTAATGCCTGGTACATGGAGACAATAGTTACCACTAGCGCCACTTAGTATCGAGTAGCAGAATAAGGTGGGTCAAGATCCTTTAGATCATACCAGAACTTTCTACAACTAGTCAGTCGGGACCGGTATGCACTCGACCATTCTAAATGTTTCAGTAGAAGAGGCCCTATACAAGGCCGGTAATAACCGCGATCGGGGGAGTATTGAATTGGCGATGCAAGCGAATACTTCGAAGCGGTATAACTGCGAAATAAAGTGATCAGTAATAAAATTTGTGTTATTATAGGTGTGTTTAAGTTGTAATTGGTGTTCGGTAATTGAAGAGTCAGTAAGAAAGGTGTTCAGTAAGTCAATTTTGGTAATTCAATCGGCAGTTTTTAACTGTCATGAACCCCAAGCTCGTAACGTAAGTAAAAGTCCGAAACGTAGCCGGAGCTAACGTAAAACAAAAGAATCTAAGAAAAAATTACTTTTTTATTATATATAAAGGCTGTATTTAAGAGCTTGGGAACCTGAAATAATAATACTTAATTTTATGGTATTTACGTTCTAAATATAATTTCAGGCATATGTCCGTCGCGGCTACGAGTTACATAGTTCATTCGATCAATCTAATTTTTTACTAATTTTTCCAATAAATCTGGCCATATGGCGTTAATGGTGGCTTGAATATTGGCTCCCAATGCTTTAACAGTTGCTGGTTTGTCAGTGTAAACCAATAACTTAACATAGCCACATAATAATTAATCGAAAGGGGTTAAGTCGCATGAATGAGGGGACTAGTAAACAGGACCACTTTCGGAAATAAAGTTGACACCAAATTGATTTTGCTATATATTGATGGTAAAGTGAGCTGTATGGCAAGTTGCGCCGTCCTGTTGGAAACAAATGTCATCGATGTTTAGCTGATTAATTTTAGGAAGCAAAAAATCAGTCAGAACGGCTCAATAGCGGTTACCATTCACAGCTCTTTCCCCATTTCTAAAGAAATAAGGACCGATGATGCCACCAGCGTGTAAATCGCACCAAAAGTCAATTTTAATGGGTGTAATGGTGATTCGTTAATAGTATGAAGATTGTCTTGTCCTTGTCTATAATTGTAAATTTTGCTAATTCACGAGGCCATTTAAACAGAAATGAGCTTCATCACTAAACACAATTCTCCAATAAAAATTCTCATCTTTGGCCTGTTGCAAATTAGTCCAAACCGTAAAAATGCGACGTAAACGATGGTCATTTGGCTTTACTCATGCACGAGCTATATTTTGTAGGCACGTAAGCCAAGATCTCTACGTAAAACTTTCCACTTAGTAGAAAGACAAAGGTCGACAAGTTGACAACGGCGACGAATTGACATTTCAGCATCTTCTTCAACACTTCGTGCTACAGCAACAACATTCTCTTTCGTACGCATATTTCATTGTTTTAATGCTGGTTTTGAATAAAGAAAAGTAAAATTTGTGAGAAAACGATCAATAACAGCATGAATTGCTTGCTCACTAGGCCGATTACGCTTACTTTTTTTATTTAAAGTAAGTTTCCACAATTTGGAAGCGTTATCCTGGCGTTAAGTGATTTACGATGAATCGCCAAACCTTACTGAACAGTAACGTCAACACAGTTCGACACTCTCAGCTATCAAACCATAGACAGAAGTCATCGAAACTTTTCATGCATCAAACACCCGATATATTATGTTTCTAGTTTATGAAAACCTACTATTTAGGACTGAATTTTCAATTGTCAGACATCAAATAAATAAAACGACTGAACACAGTAAATACAATAGGTATTTATACAACTGTAAATTTTATTTCTTTATATTGTATTTTAATATATGAATTAATTTTAACCGATAATTTAAAAAAATATAAAGTTTCGTCAATATTTATTTCGCGTTAAGGCGGCTTTTTGAAGAAGATAAAAAGCAAATGGCTTCGAAATCAGATCATGTGTCACTCACTCTGTCAATCAAGTCGCCATACTAAGCTGTTTTCAATATAAATTGGCAAACAAACTTCCGCGCAATATTTTCCTTTCTTGATTCATTTAGAATTTCTTAGGAAATTTTCCTTTTCAAATCCTGATTAATTATGGAAGATCATTAGCGACATTCGGAAATTAATGGGAACACTCCATCCCTAAATTAACTTCGTTAGTTTTGTGTTACATGGAGCATCTTTTTGTGGCTAAATAGTACGAAAATCAATAATTAATCCGTATGAAAAACTAAACAATTCATTGTTCTGTATTCCCCCGTTCCCTTCTCTAAAACTAAATCACTTTTTTTCAAGACCAACATAAGAAAGAATGTGTTTGTGTGTGTGTGTGTTTGTGTGTGTGTGTGTGTGTGTGTGTGTGTGTGTGTGTGTGTGTGTGTGTGTGCGTGTGTGTGCGTGCGCGCGTGCATGCGCGCGTGCATGCGCGCATGTGTGTGTGTATGTAAACATGTAAACATCTCATAACTTGTAACGGAGTGTCCGATCGAAAAGCGGTTTTCGGCATCTCAAAAAGCCCTGCTGTACTTTAATTTTCAGTGAATTTAGACCGAATCGTCACGGTTGATTCCGAGAAAACCTCAAAAATCGATTACATTTGATTTCCGAAAATAAGTTTTCTTGGAATTACTTCGACACCCTTGATTTGATCAAGTCTTTAGTCTAATCAGATCTTCTACTCAAAAAAAAAAAAAAACTACGTCGATTGATTTGTTCTAAAGATAAAGTTTACGAAAGAAATCTCGATAAAGTATTTTTCAAAATAACTTGAAAACTTCGTATTTTTTCTGTAGTATATAGTAATAGGCTTTTCTGTTAAGCTGAATAATTGCATCGATTGCCGTAAATCACATCAAAATCGGTTGATTGGTTCGTAAAATATTTACTTAAAAAAAAACGTGGTTTTCCAAGCTCTTGGAGCTCAAAAACGTCGTTATTTTAATGAGTGGAATTTCAAGCGCTTTGGTATTGAAATTAGCGGTAAGTTCGAGGAGTAAAGTGAACCGAAAACCCACTTAGAATTTTCTAAAAAAGGAATCGATTTTAGTTATCAGAAGAACTAATAACGCATCTGCATTTTGATTATTTGTCGAGTATAAAAATAAGTGTCTATTGGGGCACACCATGCACTCGATATTTTAAAAATTATCGACATAATTCTTATTTGATACTAGCTGGTATCCGGTGCGTTGCTGCTACAATTTTGGAAGAGTTAAATTGTTTAATTAGAAATGATAATTCATTTGTTGAAGTTAAACCATATTTGCCTAACTTTCAAATAAATTCGTCGGCACGATACGCGCGGCACCTACTGTAAGTTATTTGTACTATGCTTACAAACTCTCAAGTGCAAATAATACGTTGACAAAGTATTACCGCAATCTGATGAACGGAATGTCAGCGCGTAAAATACGAACAAACAAACATCAATTTTTATATATTAGCTATAAACTTGAATTATTGCACTTATATTCCTGAAATGATTGTAACTCACGGTAAAAAAGCATTTTTTTCTGATTAGTTCAACAAAATCTAAATTCTGATTAATCAATGATTGAACAATTAAAAGTTAATTTATTTTTGTTATGTTTAACAATTATATATTATACGTGGTAGAGCCACGATGCAGCTGTAGATTATGGTTGCAGCTTGAAAGGGTTGGCTCGACCGGGGAAGGACCAATCTGTCACAGAATACCAGCGTAAAATAGCAGCTTAACGCTGCTGGGTTTCGTATGGTGAGTGTAGAGATCCGAAGACCCTTTTGCTGGAATTGAGGCATTCCACCTCAGTAATCCTCAGGGGTGACAACGCATTTTCGTTTTGATTCTTAATCGAGTATAAATGTAGATGCCTGTAAACCACAGTAGCCACCTACCGTCAGGTTGACCGTGTGCTTGTTTATCAGCCTTATTCCATAAAAAAAGCTTATAAAAGTAAAATTAAGATATTATGCATGATTTAAATTATTGTACACTATTCAATTCTGATTTAATTAATGAACTTTTGTAATAAATTAAATTCACTACATATATTTGTGTCCATCTTTTATAAAATGTATGTAACACCTGTTGTTATATCTACACTCAGAATTTATGATTTCTTGTTGTTTTTTTTTTTGTAGGACAAGGTGACAAACGAGCACACAGTCCACCTGATGGTAAG
>DWHP01005707.1:0-11777 GCA_018247895.1 Parnassius honrathi | reverse complement strand
TCTTCTTAAAGTACATAACTTTAATAAGAGAACGCTGCGCCCTCTCTAACTCCAGAAATTGAGTTTTTGCTGTACTTTCCCAGACGGGAATACAATAGGCCATGACGTCTTGAGCAAGAACAATGTAAATTTGGTTGAGGAGATAATTTGATGAGTCCCCATCCGATTTGCCCGGCATTACATAGGTTTTGAAGATCCATGTTAGTTTCCTCGTTCTATTGATTGATGAAGATGAAGTTACTAACTAGTGTGGTTATATCAGCATATTACGGCTTTTTAACATTATCCCTGATATAAATCGAAAGAAAGAATCCTAAATTGAGCTACATAGCAATATATGGACATTTTTTTAGTTACATAATTAGAGTGATATGCGAGTACAAAGTTCACCTGATGGTTAGTGGATGCTATGCTAAATAGACACCTCCATTTAACATCGATTAAGAATAAAAATTCAGATGCATTGTCACCTCTGGGGACTAAAATGGAATGCCTCGATTCCAGTAAAACGGGTCTCCGGTTCTTTACACTCACCATATGGAACACAGCACCATCAAGCTGCTATTTTATGCTAGTGTTCTGTGAAAACGTGGTCCTTCCCCAGTAACTACCTTTAATAATATAACCGCAGCGTGGTTCTACTACGTAGATGTAGACATAGAAAATGACGCAAGTCTTGTTATTTCTTTTCGTTCCACATGTAGATGTGTATCAAATGTCGGCGTACACAGAAGATTGCAGTAATAAATCTCGATCGAGTGGATAGTTGAAATAAACAACCTAATACAAACGTTAGTTTAAGGTAAAATTAATTTTACAAGCCTAATGTCTATGAAAACTTGATATTACACTGCGAAGCAGCAAAGATGCTGCTGCCCACCTCCTGGTTTGTTTTCTTCTGTCGCCTCTTACGACACCCACGGGACGATATGATGTAGTGGATATTCTTACGCCGCCACTACACGATATTGGTCAATTTATTGTTACTTATTATGCTTGAACAGATAGCTAAAATTTAACCGACTCTTAAATGTTATTATTGATATAAAATTAAAAGCTACTAAAATTAGCCTCAACTCAAAACTATTATTTGAAATAGCCATAGGTATAAATGAAAATATATAAACCACACCTTAAAAACTTCACATACCGATTTAATTAAAAAGGATTATAAAAAAGTGTACAAACAAAATACAGAGTAATAAAGTACACTTGGCATATAGTTGCTGTTAATGATTAAATTTGCTGTTTTGTATTTTTCAGGGTCCTTTACCGGTAATACCGTGGAAAGGAATAATAGACGCTAAGAAAAATAATATAGTATGTTATCAGACATATTATACTGAAGACGAAAATGACGAGATTATTCTATCAGGAGAAGAAGAATGCCTTACGATAAATCTATTAGTTCCTAAAATAGCTACAAAAACTAATTTAGTACCCGTTGTAGTGTATATACACAGTGGAGCCTTTGCTGGTGGTAATGGAAATATGGCTAAATTTCATTATTTAGCAAGACATGACGTCATTGCCATCAGCTTCAATTATAGATTAGGGGCATTAGGATTTGCATGTCTCGGGAATAAAGAAATTCCTGGTAATGCTGCTATGAAAGATCAAGTGGCTGCCTTAAAATGGATTAACAAAAATATAAAAAAGTTTGGTGGTGACCCTAAAAAAGTAACATTAGCAGGATTTAGTGTAGGTGCAGCTATGGCTGAATTACTTACGCTATCTAAACGCACTAAAGGACTAATAGACAAATTAATTTTAGAGAGTGGATCAGCTTTATCCCCATTTGCCATTAATAGGGATCCTATAGGAACCGCAAAAAACGTCGCAATATCACTTGGATATAATAGCACAGGAAAACTGAAGGACTTAACTGAATTTTATTTAAATGCAACTGCGGAAGCGTTGCCAACTAAAAGTGTAAATTTCTTTTTATCTAATAGCACTTTTGGATTTGCTCCATGCATTGAAAATGTTCATAAAGAGATTGAATCTTTCTTAACAGAGTCACCAACAGATATCATAAACAAAGGTTTAAATCACAAGGTATCAGTTTTAACTGGTTTCGCTAATATGGAAGGAATAAGTAGATTAATAAAATTTGATAAATGGAGTAAAAATATGAATGAAAAATTCTCTGATTTCTTGCCAGCTGATTTGTTATTTTCAGAAGAAAAAATGAAAAATTCCGTTGCAAAAGAAATAAAACACCACTACTTTGAGAATGAAGATGTAACCCACGACAATATTCAAAGCTATGTTGATTATTTTTCTGATTCAATGTTTAAGTATTCAATATTGAAGTCAGCTCAATTGCATGCTGCAACATCTAATAGGCCCGTATTTCTGTATGAGTTCTCATATATCGGTAATTTAAATATGAAATATCACTACATGGATCGTATTAAAGGTGCCAGCCATAGAGATCAAACAGCTTACATTTTAGATTTCTTTGGATGGACAAACAGATATGCAGACTTGGATACCAGGGATCGAATGACAATGATGTGGACTGATTTTGTAAAATACGAGTAAGTATTATGACTGTTGGTTGTTGTTTGTATGCCGTAATAGACTATATATGTTTTATGATCTTCTTAACTATTCTTTTGAAAAATATTAATACTTTAGACGGGATAAGTTCATAAACAACCAGAGAAAAAGATAGACAATTTCAAAAATAATAGAAATATTTGAATATAATTCTATTATTTTTGAAATTACTTATTTTTAGTATCTCTTGATCATTTTGTCACAAAAATGTAAAATGTACAGACACCTGTACTTTACAATTTTATTATATATAGTTGTGTATCTTCTTTTTCATTAGCTCTTTCTTTTTTTACGGGCCTTTGTTGTCTATCAATAAATCATGTTATTATTATTAATATTATTATTAACTCGTTAAAGACCACCGCGGTATACCAGCATCTTTCGCGTTAAAGAAGATTTGATATAATTGCCATGCTTGCCTCACTGACGATCGTTTTGTTCAAAGCAAATCATTATCAGAGCTTCGAAATGATTTCGGTCGCTTCTATCGGTTACTAACTTTATCATTTTTCTATACTACTTTCTACCAATTATTGTTTTGTAATTTCTTTCTCTAAAATTACTTCTCTACCAATTACCTTTTTACACCTATTGCACTAGATTTATGTCTAATGTTTTTTCGAACCTTAGTATTTTATTTTCGATATATATTTCAGTACTAGCGACCTGCTTTGGCTTCAACTGGGTAGGATTTTTTAATAGAGCGTTATTTATATTTAAGATAAGAGGTCAAATACCAATTGTTTATTAATTTTTCTTTTTTTTTTTAAAAAAAAAACCCTTCGAAATTTTATTGAACTTTTTTCCAATAAAATGGAACATTTATCACTTTTGGAAGTGGTCTCTATATATTTGTAAAGTTTTATTACAATCGGTTTAGGCATTTTGTAGATTAGCCTGGACAGACAGACAGATAGACAGATATTTACAAAATTATTATTAATAAGTAGTTATTTCGATTTTGAAGACGATGACAGGCAGTCACTTTAATTTTATTTATTTGTGTTAATGGGATGTATTGTAGTAATCATGACCCAGTAAATGTTCAATCCTCGTGGGAGGCGATAGAAATTATTGAGTTGAAGCCGGAATGATAACCAAATCAGGAATATTTCGAGAATTTGCAAAACCCTGCCATTTTCTATAATAGCAATATGACTCATACATCATCATCAACTCATAGAACTTTAGTCTAATTTAAAAAATACTAAACAGTTGACTCTGCAGGCCATCCCTGAAACCTCCCGCTATGTTCGATCTCAAAACGCTCGACAAATATTTAAACTCACAAATATTTAAATTTCGAATTTTTTGTCAACGATAACTTTCAAAAGGAAAACGATTTTCGTTACGTTCTATAACTGTAGTCCAACTTGTCATTGGAATAAATGACAACAAATTTCCATAAACTACAAAAAAAATCGGTCCGGTTTAACCAATTTGTGAGCTGAGCTACAATGCATTGGAGCATTTTTTTCGTAATTATTTTTGGTTGTAATGGCTTATACTTTTCAACAAAAAATTTACATGCCTTTGAGACGTTAGTAACCTTTTTAAAATGTTCGAAATGAGAAACCAATGGTTAGAAAACTCCACGAAGAAATAAAGAATAATACCAGTCTTGTCAAATCTCGTCTAAATTTTCAAATTTGTCTAAATTTTATCCGAAAATTTTAAATATTTTATTAAAATAGAAACATTGGTAAGATAATAAATCCCAACCAGGCGAAATCAGAGCGGGTCCGATTGTTGTAAATGTTACTTTAAAATTGATACACATACATACTTGCGTATACAGGTATTTCAAATATTTTTCCATTAATAGACAATTTTAAATTAACCGAATAACATTACGTTACAACATTATTAGAGGGTTTGCGCTAATGATACTGTGCATACTAACGGTACAAGCTCGATGAGCCGCCATTTCTAATCCCATTGTTTATCTGAATGACTATAGATATTCTTTCACGGTTTCAAATAGCTGCCCGTTACTTATTCTTGGAGATACATGGTCGCTGCCGTGGCTTGCCCTTCGACCTCGGGCTTCGACTTCGACCTTCGACTGCTGCAACTGTTGCAAGCCTCGTACCACAGAACTCAGTGGCTGCTGTTATATGCTACGACCATCACACAGCTTGCGACATTTAAGCGACAGTTGCCTTTGCGAGACATTTTCATAATTTATCAACTCTTGCTGAACCGACTTTAGACAAGAGGCGTTTACACACCCCTGCATCACACTGCAATTACCGAGACAACAATCTAGACATTTTTTTGCACTAATTTTCTCATTTATCATTAATTTCATTATTTTACAGAGACCCAACAGCCTACGAAAGCGCACTTATTAATTTCAAATGGCTTCCTTATACAATTGACAAATAAATTTATTTGGAAATAGACAGAAAGCTAACATTAAGGGAAGGTTTATTCGCAGATGGATATAACTTTTGGAATAAAGTGTACGAGATGTATTACTGGAATCCAACGCCACCGAAGAAATGAAACAAAATATCAAACGTAGTACAAGGAAGTAAATTGTTAAAAAATTTAAGTCGCAATTTAAGACATTTTATATTTTACGTGATTATATAGACTTATTTAAAAAAAAACTGTTTAAAATAAAAA
This sequence comes from Parnassius honrathi, assembly GCA_018247895.1. NCBI lineage: Eukaryota > Metazoa > Arthropoda > Insecta > Lepidoptera > Papilionidae > Parnassius > Parnassius honrathi. The sequence goes on along the minus strand of DWHP01005707.1, from coordinate 6,581 downwards.
ATAAACTTTCATTTTACTCACTTTTACGACTTTGATTTACAATAGCATTACGTTTTAGAAACTTCAAAAACATCACATCGTTTGCAAGATACTAAAGAAAGGGTAACTAAATTCTTCAAACAGTCGTGTCAAACGCAGTTTCTACTGTCATGGGGGAACATAAAATCAATATTTAATATTCATAGAGATGCAATCTTTAAGCTTTTAAATTTAAACATTTGAAATAGAGAAATATTCGTTTTATATTAAAAATTTGGCAATTTATATAGTTAATAATTTTTTTAATTATGCGTAATAAATTTTGAATTCCACACCAAACAAAATTTGTCAAGAGATTAAACACAGGAGAGGCTAGTCTATTTTGAGGATAATTAAACAAAAGTTCTTTGTTAATATGATGTGGTCTAGAGAGCCAGTATATTTTTTTATAATAATAAAAGACGTGACGCCACACTAGGAATTTCCTTTATTATTGTTATACATTACGTACATCAATTGCATACGATAAAACGTTCAGTTTCGGAATGGTTATTTCTGCTTGCATTGTAGAGACTCTAATTATAGACTATGTCTTTCTTCCGTCATACTTATAAAAACCCGTAAAAGTCCGTTACTAAATATGTGACTCTCCCGTTGTAGAGAGTATCTGCCTTAATCATCTCGCTTGGCAGGCGTATTAACAACGGCATTAACAGACGTTTCACACTTTAGATACTGCTGCCCGTTGTTTGTCTGGGTGCCAATCGAGCACACAGGTCACCTGATAGCAAGTGGATTCTGTAGCTATAGATACAGATATTTATCTGTATCTATCCTCATTTAAGAACCAAAATGCCAACGCGTTCTTACCCCAGAGAGCTTAACAGAAATGCCTTGTTACCAGTAAAAAGGATCTATGTTTCGATGCACTAATCTGGTGAAACACAATAGCATTAAGCTGCTATTTTACGTTGTTATTAATTGAATGTGGTATTTCTCCAGTTGAGCCGACTCATTCGTATTCTATCACGTAGTATCGTCTAGCGTAACGATTTATGATTAGCGATGAGATGATTATACCGCCATGTTTCGGAAGCCATAAGATATTTTTTATAGAATAGGGTGACAAAAAGCACACAGTCCACCTGATGGTAAGTGTTTGCTGTGGCCCATAAACATCGATTTCTATCCTCGATTACGAATCGAAATACAGATACGTTGCCACGCCTGAGGACTAAGATGGAATGCCTCGATTCCAGTAAAAAGGGTCTCCGGTTCTCCACACTCACCATACGAAAAACAGTAGCATTAAGCTACTATTTTACACTGGTATTCTGTGAAAGCGTGGTCCTTCCTCGGTCGAGCCGACCCATTCGTGCTACAACTATAATATAACTGCAGCATGGCTCTACCACGTATAAATTTCTTCTGTAGTGTCTCATAGTTACTTCGAAGTAAAAATATGTAACCAGTAACTTTCAAACCAAGGACACTTTTATGTATATAGTATACTATTATGTTTTATACTAATGGTCCGCTCCGGTTTCACATGGGTAATTTTTGGAGCTCAACAACAGCGCTGCCTACCGGGTCCAATTGTAAATCTAAACCTACCCACTCAAACAAACACAAAAAATTTCATCAAAATCGTCGAACTGTTTTTCAGTGTTAACGAGACCAACGGACAGCAATTGAATTTTATTTATGGATATATTATATTGTCTAGTATATTATGTCAAAGGAGTCATACAGTTTTATTAAAATATTTTAACAATGCTATTGTTTAAATCGTTGTGAACTCAAACATTTAAAACATTATAAAAATTCTTTTACATACTATTCTGTGATTTTATTTTAGATACATATGTATTTATTACTTTTTCTCAGACCGGTAGCGTACGACATTTTTATCAAGTTAAACAAATCTATCTCAAAGTGAATACTTGTACAAACGCATAGAATCTATATAGTGTATCGATACGGAATGGTTCACGGTATGGGTCTGATAACGTTGTGACGGTCCTTGTCGAATGACACTACTGTCAATAATATCTCTGATCTTATTGTATTAGGAGTACAATGAATATGTTACTTAACATTACATATATCGAAAAAAGGAAGCTTGAGCCAAAAAATCACATAAAAATTGTGACATAAATGTATTAGTTCAGGAGGTGGAAGGTAAATGAAGTGAAAAAGAGGATCGTAAAAAGAATATCACACTTTCATTAAATATACTGTCACCAAGTTTCCTGCGGGACCAAAGTATAAATAAATTACTTCTTACTGAGTAGAGTGCTGTATTGACTTCAAGCAGTGTTACCGCAAAAGCGTAGACTGCATCAAAGTGAAAAGCCCTTTAGCCCTCTTTTCATTAAAACTATGTGAGGTTCTTTTGAACTAAAACATTAATATGAAAGCCTATATACTAACTCCGCTTTTAGTAACCTGCAAGAGCTTGAATGAAAATAAGGATGAGTTTTGAGATTTCTTATATAATTTAAAAATAACTTTGCGTAAAAATTATTACTAAACGGAGAAAAATTGTGTATACTTTAGTACTCCTACAATTAAGACAAATCTAACAACACCCCATACGTTAAATTCATCAAGCCGTTTAGGCCACAGAACGTGTCAAATCATAGATATACATACATACACACAAACATACATACTCTCGAAAAATATTACGCTTCTTCAGGGGCCGTCAGGTAAATACATTCTTATTTCTTTATCAGCTCAAAGAAATCAGGAGTTCAGAAGTCGGCTGCTGTAAATGGGCCTCCCAAAATGTAACAATTGACGATCGCAGTTTAAGATGTTCCGCACTTTTTTTTATGTCCGGTGTTAGAGATATGATCATACTACTATATATTTTTAACTGGGTAGAGCCACCCAGTGGCTATTTTATGGTAGCAACATTAATGGGTCGGCTTGACCTTTCACGCTCTCACAGAATGCCAGCGTAAAATAGCAGCTTAATGCTGCTGTTTTTCGTATGATGAGTGTGGAGAAAAGGAGACTCTTTTTACTGGTATATACTTTCTTCGTCAAAGGCGACAACGCAACTGCATTTTGATTCTTACTCGAGGACAGATGTAGATGTCTATTTGCATCAACTTACCATCAGGTGGAATGTGTGCTCATTTGTTATACTTATTCTATTAGTAAAACATTTATTATCATAAAACGGGGTGACATTGATTAATTTTAAACTTCAAATGGATTCCACGTTCGCAATTTTAGCGATAAAATGTTTAAAAAAAATTACTACGTGTGTAAATTTGTAAATAATTAATTAGAAAATAAAAATAAAAACTTGCTTACAAGAGTTTTATTGATTATGGGGCGGGGCTTCTTTGATATGACACTTATTTTTTACTTCATCGCGACGTCACCCAGATACATGACAAAAACCAAAAAGAAAAAGTAATTTAGAAACTATGGTTTATAAAATATTGCGTTTTGAGTATTTCTGGGACTACTTTGAGTCAAGGGGTGAAATGGATATGTGGGTATTACAATGAAAACAACCGAGATGAGCTAAATATTTTTTATTATTATTTAAGAAAATTAAGTAACAGTAACTTAACATTAATCAGTCTAAACATTTACTTTCAAAATTCATAATTTTTATCACTTAAAACTACATTAACTGTTTCATAACTATATAAATCTCTTTTATAAAATAAAAAAAAAACAAAAATCAACATGTTAAATATAGGTCATAAAACCTACAATTCTATGAACATCACGTCATTGGGGAACGAGTAGCATTCATTGACATGTTTCGGTTTAGGCAGGTAACAGGTAATGATGTCACTAGCTTCAATAATTGATACATCTTTAAGAACTTCCATAAAAATAATTTGCAAACACGCACTAAAAACGTAAACGGGCAGCGCGAATGACTAATTCCTCCATACTTACACGCCGCAGCTTTATTACCTTGAACAATACGTTTAGTGTATAGTAACAATATCTCCAATAGCTGTGTCTAATATGTATGTTTATTATGTATGTTACAAATTGAAATGTCTCTTATACGTCCCTTTCGTGATCCAAACTTTACTAAACTAAACTGTCCTATTGCGGGACTCGGTACCAAATCTGTTCAGGTATCTCCAGCATAATTCGATGCTATATTTTATTATCAGACTCAGACTCAGGAGGAAACGCTAAATCACCAGATGTAGCCGCAGCAAGTAAAATTGTTAATTTCTTTTGATGCGTGAAAACAGGTTATGCACCAGGCGTTTCTTTTAATATTTTTGTAGGTAGCTAAAATACGATGAGGCAGCTGTAACAAGGCAAGAAATAGAGGTTAAATTGATAACGTAAATATTACTCCTACAAGGTTGGGAACAACCATTGGGGTGAAATTGACAACTATCAAAGTTGCCTCGTATACCTACTCTATCAATGTAGCCCCAGTAAACTATATTGTTCATGCAAAATAAAATGGTGGCTGTAAACAAAAAATGCAAACATACTCTTAATCTTAAAAAACGTACAATTAACACAACGAAACACAAATTAATACTTACGGTTGTGTCACTGAAGTTACTCATACAAATTATTTAATGCTATTTTACGCGGAAGTTTGACAATTATTTTTATTTAATTCTGAGAATAGCTAATAGTCGACGCTTCGCCAAAATATGGCCGACACGTCAGTTTGGCTAACAGAATAAACAAAATTTTTGTTGTGTTCAGTACCACGCAATAAATCCGAAAAAACTTACCAAGTTTAGCTATCATCAAATTTACCCCAGTTTGCACAATAACCCCGTTTCACGGTCCCCATTCATTTCAGCCAAACAGTCATTAAAATCCACTGCTGAACACTGTCGTCCCGCAAAGATTCCTTTGTAATGGTATACCCCTTATATATTTTTGTTACTTTAATTTATTTTTCGTCCTATTTTCGTAAACAAAGCGCACTGGAACGGAACAATGACGCTTTATAATAACATCTCGTAATCGCAATGAAAAGATAAGATCGTTGTTCTTTTTTCGAAAATTTCGACGTTTTATTTTTATTTTTAAAATAACAATGGGTTATGGACAATGGACATGTTTTTTGAAAGTAAGAGTAAAAACATAAGTTAAATTAAAAATTTCACAATTTCCTTATACAAAAAAGGTTGAAAAGATTTTCTTGAATCATAGCTTAGAACACTCTCGATCAAGTTCCCTTTCAAAGAAAATCAAAGTCAGTTCATCCGTTTCATATCTACGATGCCGCAGAGACATACACAGATAAACAGATACACACGTTGAATATATAACACAAATCTGTTTGAGTCGGTGGTAGAGAATACATAAATGTGACAAATGTTTTTGTTACGTCTCGTTACGGCCTAGGTATCCGTCTTGGTTTGTACCACTCTTTTACCTATATCTGCCATCAAACAGCAGTCCATCGATTGCTAATTTCCGTTTTGAACTTACGCCTAAAAAAACTTATGATAGAGCCTTGCTGAAGTTATATTATTATGGTTGTATGCTGCGGTATGCACATGAGGTGAATAATTTATTTATTTCACACATGATGACATGTCTGTAAGATGACAACTTCATTCTTTTTCGTTGATTTAAATTTTCCTTTGGATAGGCATTTTATCAGCAAACATTTATTTGAATTTCTCTCTATAATTCATAAACATCAGACCAGCAGGGTCAACTACAACGATGCTTAGTGTAATACGATCGAAAGTTGGTTGTTAGTAGCTCAGCACTTCATGGTTTTATGTCGGTTTTATACTCGTTGACCCGCGTACCTAGCATGATGAGTCGCCTATCCAGTTGTCAACTATATCAAAGAATAAATGTGGACCGAATGCTGAGTAAGTTCTTACGTAGTACTTACATATTTGCAGTTGCAGCTCGAATGGAACGGCTCAACCGAGGTAGGACTACGCTCTGATTAAAAACCAGCGTAATACAGCACAATAATAATAGTGTGAAATAATACTTCACGCTTGATATTCTGTGAGGGCTTGGTCTTTTCCCGGTCGAGCCGTCCCATTCGTGCTACTACCGTAATAAAGCTGCAGCGTGTAAGTATAGAGGAATTAGTCATTCGCGCTGCCCGTTTACGTTTTTAGTGCGTGTTTGCAGACTTGAAGCGCTCTCGAAATATTTTAATCCTCAGATATGCAGGTTTTCTTACGATATATTTCTTCACAGTTAAGTAAGAATTATTTAAAATTGCAATTAACAATTTGGGGATAGAACTCGTCTCAATTTTTGTAAGATTATTACTAATGATAGTATTAGGTGGTTATAATCCAGTGCACAGTATTGGACGTATTTAAGCTGGAACTTTACTTTTTATGGAAAACGAAAGTGAGACCATGAATAGAAAATAAATATTTAAGAAAAAACCTCATTTTAAGTAATATAATTTAACAATTCCGTTATAAGTAATATACGTTAACGAGTGTTGCACCGTAGCCCTGATCCCTAGTAAAATGGTAACTTAGGATAACTATTCAACATCATTTCAGTAAAACGGTCGTATGTATTCACCATGAATTTACTCCATTGTACTTGAAAATCTGTTTTTATATATTTCCCTGAAACTGGAAGCACAAGTT